>OU343054.1:4978361-5158411 GCA_910593695.2 Ocypus olens
AGTCAATCTGAAAAGTTTCAAGTTTGTAGCAATTGTTTTAATATTTTTTTGATCACGCGAGAAAATATTTAAATTAAAAATTGCACTAAGCGTCATTCTTATGCAATTATCTCGGAATCTACTGCAGGGGGATTCTTGGATTTTTACAGCAATAAAGTCCAATCAATTCTAAGTCAATCTGTAAAGTTTCAAGTTTGTGGCAGTTGTTTTAATATTTTTTGATCGCGCGAGAAAATATTTAACTTAAAAATTGCACTAAGCGTCATTCTTATGCAATTATCTCGGAATCTACTGCAGGGGTGTTCTTAGATTTTTACAGTCATAAAGTCGAATCAATTCTAAGTCAATCTGGAAAGTTTCAAGTTTGTGGCAGTTGTTTTAATATTTTTTTTATCGCGCGAGAAAATATTTAACTTAAAAATTGCACTAAGCGTCATTCTTATGCAATTATCTCGGAATCTACTGCAGGGGTGTTCTTAGATTTTTACAGTCATAAAGTCGAATCAATTCTAAGTCAATCTGGAAAGTTTCAAGTTTGTGGCAGTTGTTTTAATATTTTTTTGATCACGCGAGAAAATATTTAACTTAAAAATTGCACTAAGCGTCATTCTTATGCAATTATCTCGGAATCTACTGCAGGGGTGTTCTTAGATTTTTACAGTCATAAAGTCGAATCAATTCTAAGTCAATCTGGAAAGTTTCAAGTTTGTGGCAGTTGTTTTAATATTTTTTTTATCGCGCGAGAAAATATTTAACTTAAAAATTGCACTAAGCGTCATTCTTATGCAATTATCTCGGAATCTACTGCAGGGGTGTTCTTAGATTTTTACAGTCATAAAGTCGAATCAATTCTAAGTCAATCTGGAAAGTTTCAAGTTTGTGGCAGTTGTTTTATTATTTTTTTATCGCGCGAGAAAATATTTAACTTAAAAATTGCACTAAGCGTCATTCTTATGCAATTATCTCGGAATCTACTGCAGGGGTGTTCTTAGATTTTTACAGTCATAAAGTCGAATCAATTCTAAGTCAATCTGGAAAGTTTCAAGTTTGTGGCAGGTGTTTTAATATTTTTTTGATCGCGCAAGAAAATATTTAACTTAAAAATTGCACTAAGCGTCATTCTTATGCAATTATCTCGGAATCTACTGCAGGGGTGTTCTTGGATTTTTACAGTCATAAAGTCGAATCAATTCTAAGTCAATCTGTAAAGTTTCAAGTTTGTGGCAACTGTTTTAATATTTTTTTGATCACGCGAGAAAATATTTAACTTAAAAATTGCACTAAGCGTCATTCTTGTGCAATTATCTCGGAATCTACTGCAGGGGTGTTCTTGGATTTTTACAGTCATAAAGTCGAATCAATTCTAAGTCAATCTGTAAAGTTTCAAGTTTGTGGCAACTGTTTTAATATTTTTTTGATCACGCGAGAAAATATTTAACTTAAAAATTGCACTAAGCGTCATTCTTATGCAATTATCTCGGAATCTACTGCAGGGGTGTTCTTGGATTTTTACAGTCATAAAGTCGAATCAATTCTAAATCAATCTGTAAAGTTTCAAGTTTGTGGCAACTGTTTTAATATTTTTTTGATCACGCGAGAAAATATTTAACTTAAAAATTGCACTAAGCGTCATTCTTGTGCAATTATCTCGGAATCTACTGCAGGGGTGTTCTTGGATTTTTACAGTCATAAAGTCGAATCAATTCTAAGTCAATCTGTAAAGTTTCAAGTTTGTGGCAACTGTTTTAATATTTTTTTGATCACGCGAGAAAATATTTAACTTAAAAATTGCACTAAGCGTCATTCTTATGCAATTATCTCGGAATCTACTGCAGGGGTGTTCTTAGATTTTTACAGCCATAAAGTCGAATCAATTCTAAGTCAATCTGAAAAGTTTCAAGTTTGTGGCAGTTTTAATATTTTTTTGATCGCGCGAGAAAATATTTAACTTAAAAATTGCACTGAGCGTCATTCTTGTGCAATTATCTTGGAATCTACTGCAGGGGTGTTTTTAGATTTTTACAGTCATAAAGTCGAATCAATTCTAAGTCAATCTGGAAAGTTTCAAGTTTGTGGCAGTTGTTTTAATATTTTTTTTTATCGCGCGAGAAAATATATATATAAATCATCTTTATTAAAGAATTCATACATTTAGTCTATGATATAAACAAATCTTGCTTAACTATAATAATTAAATGTGTAAAGATTCTTTATTGGCTATCGACCCGGGGTCTTTCAGCCGCGAGAAAATATTTAACTTAAAAATTGCACTAAGCGCCATTCTTGTGCAATTATCTCGGAATCTACTGCAGGGGTGTTCTTAGATTTTTACAGTCATAAAGTCGAATCAATTCTAAGTCAATCTGGAAAGTTTCAAGTTTGTGGCAATTGTTTTAATATTTTTTTGATCGCGCGAGAAAATATTTAACATAAAAATTGCACTAAGCGTCATTCTTATGCAATTATCTCGGAATCTACTGCAGGGGTGTTCTTAGATTTTTACAGTCATAAAGTAGAATCAATTCTAAGTCAATCTGTAAAGTTTCAAGTTTGTGGCTGTTGTTTTAATATTTTTTTATCGCGCGAGAAAATATTTAACTTAAAAATTGCAGTAAGCGTCATTCTTATGCAATTATCTCGGAATTTACTGCAGGGGTGTTCTTAAATTTTTACAGTCTTAAAGTCGAATCAATTCCAAGTCAATCTGTAAAGTTTCAAGTTTGTGGCAGTTGTTTTAATATTTTTTTATCGCGCGAGAAAATATTTAACTTAAAAATTGCACTAATCGTCATTCTTATGCAATTATCTCGGAATCCACTGCAGGGGTGTTCTTGGATTTTTACAGCCATAAAGTCGAATCAATTCTAAGTCAATCTGTAAAGTTTCAAGTTTGTTGCAATTGTTTTAATATTTTTTTGATCACGCGAGAAAATATTTAACTTAAAAATTGCACTAAGCGTCATTCTTATGCAATTATCTCGGAATCTACTGCAGGGGTGTTCTTAGATTATTACAGTCATAAAGTCGAATCAATTCTAAGTCAATCTGTAAAGTTTCAAGTTTGTGGCAATTGTTTTAATATTTTTTTGATCGCGCGAGAAAATATTTAACTTAAAAATTGCACTAAGCGTCATTCTTATGCAATTATCTCGGAATCTACTGCAGGGGTGTTCTTAGATTATTACAGTCATAAAGTTGAATCAATTCTAAGTCAATCTGGAAAGTTTCAAGTTTGTGGCTGTTGTTTTAATATTTTTTTGATCGCGCGAGAAAATATTTAACTTAAAAATTGCACTAAGCGTCATTCTTATGCAATTATCTCGGAATCTACTGCAGGGGTGTTCTTAGATTTTTACAGCCATAAAGTCGAATCAATTCTAAGTCAATCTGAAAAGTTTCAAGTTTGTGGCAGTTTTAATATTTTTTTGATCGCGCGAGAAAATATTTAACTTAAAAATTGCACTGAGCGTCATTCTTGTGCAATTATCTTGGAATCTACTGCAGGGGTGTTTTTAGATTTTTACAGTCATAAAGTCGAATCAATTCTAAGTCAATCTGGAAAGTTTCAAGTTTGTGGCAACTGTTTTAATATTTTTTTGATCACGCGAGAAAATATTTAACTTAAAAATTGCACTAAGCGTCATTCTTATGCAATTATCTCGGAATCTACTGCAGGGGTGTTCTTAGATTATTACAGTCATAAAGTTGAATCAATTCTAAGTCAATCTGGAAAGTTTCAAGTTTGTGGCAACTGTTTTAATATTTTTTTGATCACGCGAGAAAATATTTAACTTAAAAATTGCACTAAGCGTCATTCTTATGCAATTATCTCGGAATCTACTGCAGGGGTGTTCTTAGATTTTTACAGCCATAAAGTCGAATCAATTCTAAGTCAATCTGAAAAGTTTCAAGTTTGTGGCAGTTTTAATATTTTTTTGATCGCGCGAGAAAATATTTAACTTAAAAATTGCACTGAGCGTCATTCTTGTGCAATTATCTTGGAATCTACTGCAGGGGTGTTTTTAGATTATTACAGCCATAAAGTCGAATCAATTCTAAGTCAATCTGAAAAGTTTCAAGTTTGTGGCTGTTGTTTTAATATTTTTTTGATCGCGCGAGAAAATATTTAACTTAAAAATTGCACTAAGCGTCATTCTTATGCAATTATCTCGGAATCTACTGCAGGGGTGTTCTTAGATTATTACAGTCATAAAGTTGAATCAATTCTAAGTCAATCTGGAAAGTTTCAAGTTTGTGGCAACTGTTTTAATATTTTTTTGATCACGCGAGAAAATATTTAACTTAAAAATTGCACTAAGCGTCATTCTTATGCAATTATCTCGGAATCTACTGCAGGGGTGTTCTTAGATTTTTACAGCCATAAAGTCGAATCAATTCTAAGTCAATCTGAAAAGTTTCAAGTTTGTGGCAGTTTTAATATTTTTTTGATCGCGCGAGAAAATATTTAACTTAAAAATTGCACTGAGCGTCATTCTTGTGCAATTATCTTGGAATCTACTGCAGGGGTGTTTTTAGATTTTTACAGTCATAAAGTCGAATCAATTCTAAGTCAATCTGGAAAGTTTCAAGTTTGTGGCAGTTGTTTTAATATTTTTTTTTATCGCGCGAGAAAATATATATATAAATCATCTTTATTAAAGAATTCATACATTTAGTCTATGATATAAACAAATCTTGCTTAACTATAATAATTAAATGTGTAAAGATTCTTTATTGGCTATCGACCCGGGGTCTTTCAGCCGCGAGAAAATATTTAACTTAAAAATTGCACTAAGCGCCATTCTTGTGCAATTATCTCGGAATCTACTGCAGGGGTGTTCTTAGATTTTTACAGTCATAAAGTCGAATCAATTCTAAGTCAATCTGGAAAGTTTCAAGTTTGTGGCAATTGTTTTAATATTTTTTTGATCGCGCGAGAAAATATTTAACATAAAAATTGCACTAAGCGTCATTCTTATGCAATTATCTCGGAATCTACTGCAGGGGTGTTCTTAGATTATTACAGTCATAAAGTCGAATCAATTCTAAGTCAATCTGTAAAGTTTCAAGTTTGTGGCAATTGTTTTAATATTTTTTTGATCACGCGAGAAAATATTTAACTTAAAAATTGCACTAAGCGTCATTCTTATGCAATTATCTCGGAATCTACTGCAGGGGTGTTCTTAGATTATTACAGTCATAAAGTTGAATCAATTCTAAGTCAATCTGGAAAGTTTCAAGTTTGTGGCTGTTGTTTTAATATTTTTTTGATCGCGCGAGAAAATATTTAACTTAAAAATTGCACTAAGCGTCATTCTTATGCAGTTATCTCGGAATCTACAGCAGGGGTGTTCTTAGATTTTTACACTTATAAACTCGAATCAATTCTAAGTCAATCTGGAAAGTTTCAAGTTTATGGCAGTTGTTTTAATATTTTTTTGATCGCGCGAGAAAATATTTAACTTAAAAATTGCACTAAGCGTCATTCCTGTGCAATTATTTCGGAATCTACTGCAGGGGTGTTCTTAGATTTTTACAGTCATAAAGTCGAATCAATTCTAAGTCAATCTGGAAAGTTTCAAGTTTGTGGCTGTTGTTTTAATATTTTTTTGATCGCGCGAGAAAATATTTAACTTAAAAATTGCACTAAGCGTCATTCTTATGCAGTTATCTCGGAATCTACAGCAGGGGTGTTCTTAGATTTTTATACTTATAAACTCGAATCAATTCTAAGTCAATCTGGAAAGTTTCAAGTTTGTGGCAGTTGTTTTAATATTTTTTTATCGCGCGAGAAAATATTTAACTTAAAAATTGCACTAAGCGTCATTCCTGTGCAATTATTTCGGAATCTACTGCAGGGGTGTTCTTAGATTTTTACAGTCATAAAGTCGAATCAATTCTAAGTCAATCTGTAAAGTTTCAAGTTTGTGGCAATTGTTTTAATATTTTTTTGATCACGCGAGAAAATATTTAACTTAAAAATTGCACTAAGCGTCATTCTTGTACAATTATCTCGGAATCTACTGCATGGGTGTTCTTGGATTTTTACAGTCATAAAGTCGAATCAATTCTAAGTCAATCTGGAAAGTTTCAAGTTTGTGGCAACTGTTTTAATATTTTTTTGATCACGCGAGAAAATATTTAACTTAAAAATTGCACTAAGCGTCATTCTTATGCAATTATCTCGGTATCTACTGCAGTGGTGTTCTTAGATTTTTACAGTCATAAAGTCGAATTAATTTTAAGTCAATCTGGAAAGTTTTAAGTTTGGAGCAATTGTTTTGATATTTTTTATAATTTTAATAATTAAATTTGATAAGGAGTGTTATATGAAAAGTCATATTATTCATTATACACGTAAGCAGGGCACAACTATTTCAGGCCATTATATGCCACATCCCGCCAATTGGTTCATTGTTAAAATAATGATTTTTTTGGCCCAGGGCATAAATCTGTACTTTACGCTCGCAATTAAGAGCCAAAATGTGGGCTTTAGGTAGAAAAATAAATATTTTGAGTGAATAACAATCATTTTTTTGACCCACTTATGGTAAACAAAGTTTTTCTGATATATGATTTAATAATCCAATTTTATGCATAACACATCCATTTAATTAATAATCTTTAAACAGCTATGTATTATTTATTATTTAAATATAATACGCTAATTATGATATTGGAATATAGGAATATTAAGAACCAGCGTACATACTATTAAAAATATGTTTATTATTTATGATATACTAAGATATACTAAAATATGCATTTAATGACCTAATATTTTTGCGACTTATTAGTTCGTATATTTACGGTACAATTATTACACCTACCAAAAGTAGTTGTACATACTAGAAAATCCCAGAATGAAACAAATTCCGTCCAAGCGTCCCACCTTCTTAGTTTTGCTAAAAAATTGCATTTGAAAAGATTTCCTGAAGAAACCACTGGCTCGATTCGGGGTCTCTATACGTCATTTGAAAGATCTTATTAAGACGCATTGAAAAAAGTACTTGTACACGAAGAAATATCAATTTCAAGGGCGTGAGCTGCTCGCAAAGAAAACTTGAAAATGAAAAAAAATCAACTTTTTTAATAAACATCCCAGATCGTTAAAGTGCACTTTTTCTTCATCAGAAGAGCGAGACAAATCGATAGGAGTTAAAAAATTTCAGCTAGCTAAAATAATAAAAAAGTTCGAAATTTGGGTAAACATAGTATAGATAGTTAAAGTCTACTTAATGACGGTCGAACCATCAACCAATATTTTGCTGTATTAAAAACAATAATAACTTAAAATTGCAACTCATGGATATTAAAAACATTCGAGTAAATTTACATTTATAGTAATTAGAATTAGTATGTACGTTGTACGCTTCTTAGTAATATTTTTAATTAGAGATGATTTTAATGAGGGACGAGCAGTTCAATTAAATCACGTTCGTCATAATTTTATTACGACCTATATAAACAATAATTATCGTGTGCATAAGCATAAATTATTATCACACGTCTTTATCATAAATACGCATTTAAACCCAAACAAAATCGTGGATTGATGTGTAACTTTAACCAGAATATTTATAATGATAGTGATATTATAAAATTGTACGCTAATTACATTGATTGCATTATAAAATCTAAAGCGGTTCAAATTTCTTAATCGTCCTTACTGGAAGTACAAGGTTACATATTTGATACCGAACCACGTAGATTTTTGTTTAAATTAGAGATATTAAGGGGATCACTTCCTCAGACATTTTCCATTAAAAACGGGATTTTTAGAAAAAAAAATGCATTTGCTGTGAGGAGTCGTAGTTTCATCTTCCAAAATTTCATGGGCTGTGTTAATAGTATCCTGAATACGTTTGACTGGTTTACTCAGAATACTACCCGTTCCATGAAATAATATAACAAATCGTGTTAAGGTATTTCTAAACTCTTCATAAATAATGGGAACGTTTGGAAATTCTTCCTGAAACTAAAAACCTTTTTTGCTCGTCGCTGTAAACCATTGTGACTTTTAGAAAGATCTGACATTTTATACATCAATTCCTAACATGTGTGCCAACTTAAATTTTTAAAAATAAAAAATCATGGCAATCTAGAGATTTTTTTAACGAACATACGTTATCATTGTTTGTTTGTTGTATTTGGTACTCTTTTAACACGTAGTGAAACATTTTTAATATTAAGAAAAATGAGGCACCACTTGGCTGGTTTCACTTTTTTTTCTTCAAATCTAACCCATAGAATTCTTCCAGCATCTAAAGTGCATGAGCCTTATATTGAGGGAACATAATTAAAGCGATATATGTTGATTATTGCGCGAAATATTTCTCTTAAAACAGTACATTCAATCACAGATTAAACAGAATTATTTTTAACAAAGAAGATTTTCTAATTGAAGCTCACATAAATGAAGAAGCGCTCGCTGAACATGGAAATCAGATAAATCCGTCACGTGACTAGAAAGATGCGATGAAGGGGTAGACTAACAACCAGTTTTACCAAAAGACATAGTCCCTACCTATTCCTGTTCTTAAAAAAAAACTAGAACGCACAAGAGGCCGAAAATTGGGAACAGACAAAATTATTACTACAGCCCCAAACAAAACTAAACCGGTCAATCGTACCGAAAAATGAAAAAAATTAATAAATCTAAAAATTTAAATTTATTTAATGCTTCTGCAACAAGTGAGGTTGCTTCAAGTTTATGTATAAAGAAAAGTTGGGTTCGCCAACTGATGATACAAAATGGATGCCAACGCAAGTTTAAGTTGTGACGGGTGTGAAGTTGGCAATAGATTTTAGCAATAGATTTTAAAATAAGTTGTTTGCGCTAAATTTACTCAAATGGGAACTCATATTAGTAAGTTGTCACAAGACTAATTTTCAACCCCATAATTATTTAGCGCACATCTAATAACTTGTAATTATTTTCAAAGTTCGCTCATCGCCAAAAAAATATAAGCACATGAATAGTGTTTGGGGTGCTGTGGCTTCGGTAGCAACAGTGGACTGTGTACAATTTCGCGAGAGCTACCGACAGCGTGTGGTGATCAATTGGGAATGCACTTATGTCGGGAAACTGGGACTAAAGACAAATTAGCCGACTAACCTGTTGATGTGGTTCCTTGGCGTCCGTCTCCTTCCCGGGAAGTATTAAATGCCCGACACTTCGTGGTATAATTGAATTTGGCGATGGACGATTTGGTGATGATCAAAGTGATAAGCGAAGCACAATACGTGTTAGTCGCGCGGTTTCTTGGACGACTCTGTTTGTTCGCACGAATTGTTCAAATCGGCTAATTCTGGGTGAGGGTTAACAAAAACGGGAAAAATAGTGCGCATGGAAATAAAGGATGGAATGAAATGGCAAATAAGTGCATTTAAATAAACTATCAATTCCTCTCGCGTTATTTGCACCGAACATACCCCCCACCCAAAATGAGAGATTTTGTAAAAACCCATAAAAAAAAATGTATAGATCAAATATCTATCCCATAATGAAACCCAAAAAAAAAATCGTGATACGTATAAAACAAACAGAAAAAATGAAAATGTGATTTGACTACTAATTTAAGGGAAGAGGTACCACTTTAGTGACTGGTCTCACTACTTCCCCCGTGGCCGTCTTAATATGGACCACCCTAGTCACCCCGTCTGCGCCCGGTTTTAATCGTGTAATTCGACCAACTGGCCACGAAGTATGTGGAACGCCCGGACTGAACCAAAACACGACGTCTCCTTCAGAGAGGGTTCGCGAGGGAGTATTCCATTTAGGACGATGTAACTGCGTGTGGAGATATTCGCGACTCCACCGCTTCCAAAACGATTGAACCGTTTGTCTAGCTAACTGCCACCGATCGAGTCTACTCACAGGCAAATCTAAAAGATCCGCTTCTGGTCGTGCGAGAATAGGACCTCCTATTAAGAAATGACCCGGAGTTAGATAATCGACCCCATCGTCTGGCGAATTCGACAAAACACAAAGTGGTCGAGAGTTTAAAATGCCCTCGATACGAGCAAGTATCGTAGCAAATTCCTCAAATGACAGAATTTGGGAACCTATTGTGCGTCGAAGATGGTGTTTGACTGATTTAACCCCAGCTTCCCATAAACCACCGAAGTGCGGAGCATAGGGAGGGTTAAAACACCACTCTATATTTCTGCTTGAAAAATAATGCGATACAACAGGATTATTTTCATCAAAATATTTAGTGATTTCAGAGATTTCGCGGGCAGCACCTTTGAAATTTCTTCCTTGATCAGAATAAATGCGAGCGGGTAAACCACGACGAGCAATGAATCTGTCTAATGCTGCTAGACAGCCGCCCGTGGTTAGATCGGTTACGGCCTCCAAGTGAAGCGCTTTTGTAACCATGCACACGAATAGTGCCATATAACATTTGACTGTTCGGGTTGTCCTCAATAAGGACGCTTTAACGTAGAAAGGACCGGCGAAGTCAATTCCAGTATGCGTGAAACATCTTCCAGGTTGTAAACGATAAGATGGAAGATCAGCCATTGGAGGGTGACTCGGTTCAGCTTTGAACCGGTAACAAATTAAACAGTGAAAAATACGAGAACGAATTAAGCTACGTGCCGAAGGGATCCAATAATTTCGATGAATAAGAGATTGTACAATGGTTGGTCCTCCATGTCCCGTATACAAATGATAGTGATCAACCAAAAGAATTGCTAATCGACTATTATGTGGTATCAAATATGGATGGCGTGAATGTTCCGGAATCATAGCCATTTTGAGTCGACCCCCCACCATTACAAGTCCATGGGGCGTAAGAAATGGTGATAGACTTCGGAAACGTTTTGAACATAAACTTCCCTTAGCTAATGAGTAAATTTCTTCGCTCAAATGTTGATATTGGGTTACCCGTATTGCCAATAGAAGAGCACTTCTATATTCTTGCGCCGATAGTGGCCCCAGGCCCCATGTTGATCGAGGTTTTCCTCGCATTTTAGCGATGAAATTAAGAGCAAAACGTCTAACATACGCGAGAATGCGTTGCAACTTAGATAACGATGATATTTTATTAAACAATTCTAGCATAGGTTGTGAGTTAAATTTTGTCAAATATGACTGAATTGGCAACTCTTTGATGTCTGGAAGATTGGCCGACTGCGATTCAAGTAAATCAACTGGCCATTCCCCTGGAGAACTATAAAGAAAATCTGGCCCGTTCCACCACAATGAGCATTCCAATAATTCGGACGGAAACAAACCGCGACTTGCAGGATCAGCTGGGTTTTGTAATCCTGGGACAAATCTCCAAATGGCGTTAGTAGCGTACTCGTGAATTTGTACAACTCTATTTGCAACAAAAGTCTTCAAGCGGTAAGGAGGAGTTCGAATCCACGCTAGTGCGGTGGATGAATCAGTAAAACAAATAGGTGAGTTCAAATTTATAGTTGAAAAACATGGAACTGTGGAGTGCATTAGTTTAGATAACAAGTGAGCAGCACCAAGTTCCAAACGAGGTATAGTCCAGGTTTTCAAAGGAGCAACTCTGGTCTTGGCGACAACTAAATTAATAAGTACCGACTGATTTATTTCCAATCTTAAATAAATGACAGCTGCCATTCCCAACGTGCTCGCATCCGAAAATCCAACTAAAACAGCGTGAGTATAGTTAAGTTGCATAATGCAACGAGGAATACAAATATTCTCTAAAACAGGTATTTCAGTGATACTGCGATTCCACTGAATTAAAATATCAGCAGGCAACTGATCGTCCCAACCAATTTTAAGCAGCCATAACCTTTGCATCAAGACTTTAAGTGAATAAACAAAAGGACTAAGATAACCGTTTACATCGTACGTTCTAGCAATGCGAGAAAGAATACCTCTTTTAGTAGGAACTTCATCAGAATTTCGAATTAAGTAACGAAAAGTGTCAGCTTTAGAATCCCAACATAATCCCAAGACCTTAATAATACTGTTTGAAATAGGTAGTTCATGTGGTTTTATGCCATCAGTGTAAACAACGTTATCGTTGGAGCTTGCCCATTTACCCAGTTCAAATCCCCCTAATTTCAAACATTCAATTAATTGGGATTTTAATTCTAACGTAACATCCTCTGAATCGGCTCCGCATAAAATGTCGTCGACATAAATTGAAGATTTCAAGGCTTTAGTTGCAAGAGGATAACGTGAACCTTCATCTTCAACCAATTGCTGTAAAGTTCGCTGAGCAAGAAATGGACTACTAGTGGAACCGAATATTAGACGAGTATGTTCCCATTCTGATATGGGCTGATTAGGAGAAGAGCGCCAAAATATGTGCTGAAATTTGCAGTCAGCTGGATGAACTAATATTTCCCTGAACATTTGTCGAATGTCACAGGTGAGTGCTATTTTGAAAAGTCTAAAGCGAGTGATAATTTGTCCAATATCGGATTGAAGCTTTGGTCCACTTAAAAGTGTGTCATTTAAACTAACCCCATTCTTATCTGTCTCAGCAGGATTAAACACAACTCTAATATTAGTAGAGCTAGAGCCCTGTTTTACAACTCCGTGATGTGTAAGAATATATTGCGATTGGCGAACAGCAGGAATTAAATGTCCTTGGGAAATATAATTTTGGATATTTTCTGAATATAAATTGAAGTATTCAGGATCTCGTTCAAACCGACGTTCTAGTTTTAAGAATCGATTAAGAGCGATTTCCCTGTTCGTGTCGATGCAAGGGCGAGCACCACCTTTGAAGGGTAGTCGTATGATGTACCGACCGGTATCAGTGCGAGTCGTTGTATCGCTAAAGTATTTTTCACAAGCAATATCTTCGGGCGAAGAGTGAGAAGAGCAAACAACTTCTTCAATTTCCCAAAATGAGCGAAGAGTGTCATTCAAGGAAATTTCAGAATCTAAGTGTGCGTTCAAAGCAACCAGAGATGTAGGATTACTATTGGGAATTGAGCCCATAATAACCCAGCCTAATGTGGTAAGAATGGCACTCGGGCTGCCCTTGATGTGAGAAGGTGACGAAGGGGTGATATCAAGGACAGAACCTACACCGAGCAATATATCTATCGGCGCGGGCCTATAAAAATCAGGATCTGCCAAACTTAACGACGAAAATTTGTCTCTAAGCTCTTGAGACAGTGGGAGAGTAGGTAAATCTGAAGTTATGCGAGGCAAGACAACTGCTTGGAAACTAATTGGGGATGCCCGAGATGATAGCGGAGCAATGTTGCAATTAACAAGTCCTTGTGATTTTCCTAAAGAAGCCTGACCCACTCCTTTAAGATCGTAATAACACTTGGAACGAGACAAATTCAATCGAGTAGCAAGTGATGCCGTAATAAAGTTAATTTGGCTCCCTGAGTCAAGTACTAAACGACAAAAGTGCCATTGTCCAGTTGAACTTAATATCTGTGCTTGCGCTGTGCCCAATATGGCGTGAGTACCCGTATTATGCAAACACGACTTAGTTAGAGATACAGAAATGGGACTAGATTCCACTTCAATGGTTGTACCGACAGGGGTTTCAGTCGTCTGAGCTGCAGGGATGTCACTTTTATAATCTAAATTATTTTCAAAGTGTAAGAGACTGTTATGTTTTTTACTGTTACAAGTTTTACATGTGTATTTAGATAAACAATTTACAATATTATGCTGTCCGAGGCAAGCATAACATCGTTTGTGAGATTTGACAATTTCATAGCGCGTTCTTGGAGTTGCTGCTAATAATGATGGACATTTAATTAATTTGTGAGCACCTCTACAGCTCGGGCAAATTATAACAGAATGTTTATTCTGCAGAGCTATATTTACCTCTGGTACAATCATTGCCATTCGTTTATTTATTTTATTAGTAGCATTTAAGTTTGAATTAGATTTTGACGGAGCAACAGACATAAGTTCATTTACTGAACACTGGTCACACAAGTATTCAAGTAAGTTATTAAAACTAGGGAATTCCTTATCCAAATGACGAGTTTCAAAGTTTTTCCTCGTTTTAGAGTCCAATAATCGAAGTGAAAGTTCAAGTAAGAAGTATTCGGCGAGATCGTTTATCTCTAAAGATTTTAAAGAAGTGACAGTAGCCTGTAAAATATCCACTAGTTCTCGTAAACACCGAGGATGATCATTCTTTAATGGAGATAAATTTAAAATAGTCGAAAAATAATGATTTGCTATTAGTCTCCGGTTTGTAAAACGTTCAACCAACAAATCATATGCGATTTCATAATTATCTGAGCTAAATGTAACAGTTTGAACGAGACGTAAGGCACTTCCTTCAACGTAGCTAATTAAATATGAGAATTTCTCGATGTTTGAAAGATCAGTATCATGGATCAAAGTGTTGTAAAGTGAAATAAATGCAGAGAATTTTTCTGCAGAACCATCAAATTTAGAAATATTAATCTCCGGCAGCTTAGTACGAGATTTTGTGTGCGTGGGAGTAGTCACGATGGTAGCAGTAGCGTTCGCGGTTGCCGCAGCAGCGGCAGCGTCAGCAGCTGCTTTGCGTTCATACTTCGAGTGAACCGCAACTATTGAATAATACAGTTCATCAAACGCAGAACTGAGAGGCACCGTGTCTATTTTAAATTCATCGTGTTTCACTGATAAGGCAGACAATTCATCGAGGATATCCATAAAATCAGACCGGGCTTGATGTATCTGCGAGACGCGCACCGAGAAAATATCGACTTTTTCCGGCAAATCTTGAATTAAATCAAAACAGAGTTGAACCATATTCCATAGCCGCTCCTTCTTTGTGTTAAGCACAGTAAACCTCAGAAGGTCTTTCGAGTTTGGTTCAGACGTAGTCATATTGAAATAAATAAATGTTTACAATAGCAAAGAGTCAAAATGGTGAGTAGCGTACTGAATAAGAGCGGCGCGCTGTGCGTGTATACAGCGTGACGCCGAGATGTGTTCCGTGGAAGAGCGTTTCTTCTCTGATTATCGCGCAAGCAGCGAGCGCAGATGGCGTGACTAGAGGGCACGAGACTCGAATCCACCCGATGGTTGTCGAACTGTTAAGCAGCACGACCAGCGCTAAACAGCCACGTGGAAAGCAAAATGGCGGTCAAAAAAATGTGAAATTTTAACAATTTTGAATTTAAACAAACGGGGGCCCTTAAAGGGCACGAATCCGGTTCGAAGGACCAATGTTTGGGGTGCTGTGGCTTCGGTAGCAACAGTGGACTGTGTACAATTTCGCGAGAGCTACCGACAGCGTGTGGTGATCAATTGGGAATGCACTTATGTCGGGAAACTGGGACTAAAGACAAACTAGCCGACTAACCTGTTGATGTGGTTCCTTGGCGTCCGTCTCCTTCCCGGGAAGTATTAAATGCCCGACACTTCGTGGTATAATTGAATTTGGCGATGGACGATTTGGTGATGATCAAAGTGATAAGCGAAGCACAATACGTGTTAGTCGCGCGGTTTCTTGGACGACTCTGTTTGTTCGCACGAATTGTTCAAATCGGCTAATTCTGGGTGAGGGTTAACAAAAACGGGAAAAATAGTGCGCATGGAAATAAAGGATGGAATGAAATGGCAAATAAGTGCATTTAAATAAACTATCAATTCCTCTCGCGTTATTTGCACCGAACAAATAGATTCTACATTAACCGCACTATTAAAAAAATTAAATTTGTATGTGCTAGAAAAAATAATAGTTCATATTTTATGACCATTTTTCTTCGACAAACAGAAAAGCATTTTATTTCATTAACACAAAATATGTTTTTTATTCATGTAGTTTCTAACTTTGTTACGTAAACCTTTAGGCTCAGCCATTACCAACGAACAGGCTGAATATTCATATATTCAGGCTATTTTTTGTCTTTATTACATTCACCATCTTTTTATTTATATTTTATTAAATACATTTTGAAATAATTCCATAAATAAAAGTGGTATTCCATAATCCCCGACTTTACTCCATTTAATTTAACATTGACGCTGACAACAACTTTTAAAAAATATTTTCGACTATTCAAAAAAAAACGAAAAGATATCTGCTCCAACGTACTATTTTCCAAAAATACTGAATTTAAAATATATTGATAACGTCGCAACCATGTATGTACTGTTATTGGCGTTGCTTTTTTATTCAGACATAATTTAGGAATTTTCAAATTTCAGAAAATATCCGTTTTTTTTACATCCCATAGAAAACATTTGAGGATATCATAGAACAAATAACTCAAACCGATTAAAACGTAAAAACAAAATTATCTGTCGCATTTTGGAAACCGGGTTTATTTGAAAATTTCGATCAAAATTTATGTCTTATCTCCGTTTCTTTAGATCACGTAGGGAGAATTTAAGGATCTACATAACCAAAATCAATTATGAACAAGAAATCAAAATTATCTGGCGCATTTTGGAAATTGAGTTCATTTGCAAAATCTCCGCTTGTTTAGATCCCTCGGAATAATTTTAGAAACTATATATCTTAGAATAAATAACTAGAGCCGATTAGTAACTCGAAATCAAAATTTCCTGTGGCATTTAGGAAATTGTGTCCATCCAGGAATTTCCAAATTTCGAGCAAAATTTGTTTCCTTTTTACGCTTGTTTGCGTCCCGTAGAGATAATTTAAGGCCATGAAATCAAAATTTTCTGCCGCAGAATTTAAAGATTTAGTTCAAAATCTCTATTAGTTTTTGAGAAACACCGCTTCAGTCACACATACACAGAGATATAAATTCAGCAGACACGCAGACATTTTTCAAAAAAAATCGGAATCGTCTCTGGAGGCCCAAGAACAATACAATACTTTTTCATACTTTGTACGGAGAGAGAAAAAAAGAAAATTAAACCGCGCAGGGAATTCCATACAGGGTGTCCCAGATGGTGCATTAAAAGTATATGGACTTGTAATTAATGTATTATTATGAGATTTTCAGCGTTTACGTGATTGTGGGTGCCATTTTCAATGAAAATATTTTCGAGATTATTCGACTTCCGGCTATACCGTAAATCAACACCAATTTCCTTATTTTAAATGGAATGCTATATTTTTCATGTCAAATTTGGATTAGACATAAAATTTTGTGAAAAAAATTATTAAGTAACATAACCTCAAAATATAAGCTTTTTCTAAATATTTGACATTTAAAAATTGTTTGGGCTTTTTCATAATTCACTTTAAAAATACATATCTGCGAACAATACAAAATTGAAGGGATGTCATGTTGGCCATAAAAAGCCAATACCCGAAGGTACCCAGCGGTGATTTATTTTTGGAAAAATAAAATTAAGAGTGTTCAAAATTTCATAACACATTTAGTCAACTTTAAAGCATTCAATCTCGATGGAACACCCTGTACATTATTACATATTCCGCTGTATCTCAAAAACTAATACAGCACTTGTCATGAAACTTTGAACATACGTCTCATTTGATAATCCGAAGAACTGAAAAGCTTTTGGCAAAATTTCGTACACCGGAACCTTTATTGTTTTCTGTTTTTTGCCAATATTTTCTTAAATATGAAAAATATCACAAAAACATTTAAACAAATATTGAAGACAACGAAAAAATGAGCTCATTTTGTTTAAAAACATTTTTCATAAAATCATTTTTATTCGAGAAAAAAATTTATTATTATTTTTTTATTTTTGGTTTATAATTATAAAACGATAATAGTTACAGCAAATTTATGTGAACAATAATTGTAGAGAATGCTAAAATGAACAACTTATAAAGAATAAGTTTTTTTTCGAAATCCCTTTAGTTTTTGAGTAAACCGAGTTTTTGAATTTGACGTATAATGTTTCCATCTTCCGTGATTTTGACGTTTTAAACGTCAGTTTCATCCGAGTTTACGCAACGCTCGATGTACATTTAAAATATGACAAAAATGTTTTTTTCAGGAAACCGTGTCCAACTTTGACAATGTGCACGAAGTTGGAAATTTTTTGTCGACTCGATCCATCATAAAAACATTAATATTTGATAAATTCCCTATGCAGGACTGGGAGAACGAAGTTCCTACGACGATTTGGCACCAAGTTATGGGTGAAAAAAAGTGCATTTTGAGATTTTTCGCACATAACTCAGCGACTTTTCAACTAAATTGGATGATTCTTTCGGGAAAGAATCCCATTTTTGCTCTACTTTAAGGCGGTAAACTCAGATTGGGATGATCCCTTCTCGAACCCTTCAACCCCCGAACTAAAAACACGTTTTTGGGCCTAAGAACATCCAACTTTGGCAACGTGTACCGAGTTGCAAAAAAATGTGTCGACTCGATCCACCAAAAGGGCATTGAAATGTGTTCAATTACCTGCGCAGGACTCAAAAAACGAAGTTCCTACGACGATTTGGCACAAAGTTATGGGTATTTGAAAAAAGTGCATTTTGTGGTCTTTTGACTCATAAATCCAAAGTTTTTCGACGAAAATGTTTTCGTTTTCACGAATGAAATTTTCTTTGCATGTTGTTTGAGGTATGCACGAAAACATTAATATCCTATTTTGTACCTTAGAACCCCCCCTAAAATTTTAACCTTTATTATATTTGAAAAAAATTATAAACTATTAAATTAGATACTAAAATGAACGAATGTGAATTCTAAGAAATTTCGTTTTTGTTTGGTTAGTACAGTTTAGTGGCGGCCTGTATAAGAGGGCCATAGGTCATAGCCTCGCTGGTCCAGCTGAAAAAACGATACTGAATACTGGCAACACCGGTGACTGTTGCACGTGTGGAAAATAAATTTAAATTCAATAAAAAAAATTAATAATAAATCATTCTGATATTTTAGTTTCTATAATATTTATAACAAAATTACTTGTACGAATTGCATGCAACTTCCTGTTGTTTTTATATAAATAATTTTTAGATGATATGTAAACATTCATAATGAATTTGAATAATAAAATTTATAATTTAAATTATTTTTTATTAAAAATTTTCAGTTTAATTTTTGGAATTCAAATTAATTTTAAAAGGTACGATAATTTTACGATCCTAATTCGATAAAGGCCCTTTTCTTGGCCACGAACACTGATTTTGCCCGCAGGAAAAGTGATTAATAATAAGAAAAAAAGGGCCCTAACTAGATGTATGCAGTGTTCAGTTTCAAGGTAATCATCACACGTATGAATTGAAATCATTATTTAGCGAGCGGTACTTACGGCATCGTGGTTTTCCTGCGACGCACCGACAACAAACTGCAGGCAGCAGTGGAAATCGATTCTGAGGGTGTGGCGCCACCTAACAGTGGAAAATTGCGCATGAGCGCGTCCGCCACATAAATAGATAAACGCACGTGGATTTCAAAAATAACCATCACGCGACATTTTCGTTTTATCCTCAATTTGCTGGTGAACTTTTACAACAGGAACACTTAAATGGCTGTCATTGTCACATTTGTGTAATTCACGTCGCTGTAACTAATTATAGTTTCCTGTTTTGTATAAAAATTCAGTCCAAATTCGAGCGTATATATATAACATATTTTTATATACAGCCATATGTTATAAAAAAATTAATAAATAGAAATAATTGAATTATTGCAGTTATTGATTTGCGATCTTTCCTCCTAAAGTCGTCCATATTTTTTTATTTGGTGTTACTTTATTTTATTTTATCCTATAATGTTAACATGCCAACAATAACAGACAGACAGACACACACACACACACACAGACACAAAAATTTTTTTTCCAGAAATTATTGAAATGGCATCTAGGGGCCCCAAAACGGATATTTCCGTAAAAAAAAATTTTGAAAAAAAAATCACGATCACAATACTTTCTCGTACTTCGTAACGGAGAAAGTAAAAATGGTGATGTGGCCATCATGTTACTCTTTCCGATCTTGATTGCATAACAGTTATTTGTATTTATACTACCATGGTTTATTTTCATTTTAGATCAGATGATATTGACTTTTAAAACGTCAAAGTTATGAAAAATATAAATAACAAATTATACTTCCAATTGAAATAATCTTAAATTAGTTTATTAGAAAACTCAAAAAATCCTAATAAATTCTTGAAAAAAATCCTAAAAACAAATCTTGATAAATCCTGAAAAAGATTTCTGAAAAAACCCTGAAAGAGTTCTGGTTATGAAGTTCCAAAGAGAATACCCGAAAAATGTCTTGAATAAAACAGTCCTGAAAAAATCTGATTAAAAAGTCCTGATAATAAAGTGCTCTGACAAAGAAATGTCTTGAAAAACAGGTTCTTGAAAAGGATCTGAAAAAAGTCCCGAAAACTGAGTCGTGACAAAAAAAAATTCTGAAAAAAGGTCCTTAAAAATACCTGATAAAATGACTGTAGAAACGCACTGAAAATAGGCTTCAAAAAAGTTCGAAAAAAGGCATTAACAAGTCCTGAAAAAAACCTGTAAAATAGTCCAGAAAAAAAGTCCTGGAAGAAGTCCTTACAAAGGTCCTAAAAAGACCCGTAAAAAGTCGAGAAAATAGTCCTAACAGAAGTCATGAAAAAAGCCTTAGAAAAGAAGTAATATGGCATTTAAAAAATCTTGATAAAATAATCCTGATAAGAAATTCTGGAAAACGTCTTAACCGTGATAAAAGATTCCTGAAAATAAGGTCCTAGAAAAAGTTCTGATAAAAAGGCCATATGAAAAGTACTTAAAAAGCATACAAAATAGTCCGAATACAAATTTTAAAAAGTCCTGAATAAAGCCTGTGAAACAGCTCTAAAAAAAGTCCTAAAAAATTTATGAAAAAAGTCCTGTAAAGAGTCCTTAAGAAGGTCCTAAAAAGACCCCAGAAAATTCCAGAAAATAGTTCTGACAAAAGCCTTAGAAGAGATCTGGTATAAGGCATTAAAAAAGTCCCAAAAAAAGGTCCTGAACATAGTAGTTTTTAAGTAATCTTAAAAAAAGGCCTTGAAAAAAAATTCAAAAAAGATGGACTCTGAAACAAAAGTCTAGAAAAACTTCTGAAAAAAGTCGTAACAAAAGTTTTGAAAACATTGTCCTGTAAAAAAATCCCAAAAAGCCTAAGACCTGAAAAAGGGCATTAAAAAAGTTCCAGAAAAATAATTCAAATTAAAAATCCTAAAAAATGTCCCAAAAAAAGGCCCCAAACAAAAACTTTTTAGTCTTAAAAAAAGTTCTAAAAAACTCTTCCTCGTCCTGCAAAAAAACCCAAAAAAAGTCTTACAAACAGACTGAAGAAGGCATTAAAAAGTCGTGAAAAAAGTTCTTGAATAATAATCCTGATATAAAAATCGTAATAAGAAGTCTCAAAAACTAAAAGTTTTGAAAATAAAGTCTCGAAAAAAAAAACAGAAAAGAAAAGTCCTGAAAAAACATCGTTAAAGATGATTCCTGAAGATATGATCTTAACGAAAAGTCCTGCAAAGTAAATTCTAAAGAAAGGTTCTTAAAAAAGAAATGAAAAAATCCTGAAAATAAGGTCTTACAAAAAAGACCTGAAAAAAGAGTCCCAAAAAAATCGTGAAAAATGTCCTGAAATTTTGATTTATACTTTCATATTTTTTTCAATTTCAATGTACATTGAACGTGTTGTAGTATTGGATGATTCTGACGTTTTAAACGTCAAAATTATGAACGATGGAAATGAAAAATGATACTTCAAATTCTAATAATCTTTACCGATTATATATTCAAAAAGTAATAAGATTCCCAAAAGAACTGATCCTTTATAAGTTATTAATTTTATCATTACCTACCGATATTGTTAATATAAATTTGATTAAATGTTATCGTTTCTTAATTATAAACCAAAAAAAATGATAATTTTATTTTTTCATAAAACGTTTTTTGAAAAATATTTTCAAACAAAGGATGTTCATTTCTTTGTTACCTTTAAGATTTGTTTAGATGTTTTTGTAATATTTTTCATATTTAAAGAATTATTGGAGAAAAACAAAAAATGGCTAAGGTTAACGCATACTTGAGGTGTATGAAATTTTACCAAAAGCTTTTCAGTTCTTCGGATTTTCAAATAAGGCTTATGTTCAAAGTTCCATGTTAATTCATGTCGTAGTTTTTGAGATACGGCGCGTACAGACTGACATACATTTTAATAGGAATGCATATTGAAAAAATGGTGATGTGGCCATCATGTTACTTTCTCCGACTTTATATTAACGTTTTCAGGGGTTTATTTTCAATTGAAATCATATTTTAAATGTACATCGAGCGTTGCGTAAACTCGGATGAAACTGACGTTTAAAACGTCAAAATCATGAAAGATGGAAAAATTATACTTCAAATTCAAAAACTCGGTTTACTCAAAAACTAACGAGATTTCGAAAAAAACTTATTCTTTAGAAGTTGTTCATTTTGGTATTTTCGACAATTATTATTCACATAAATTTGCTGTAACTACTATCGTTTCATAATTATAAACCAAAAATTAAAAACAATTAATAAATTTTTTTCTCGAATAAAAATGATTTTATGAAAAATATTTTCAAAGAAAAGATGTTCATTTCTTTGTTGTCTTCGATGTTTGTTTAAAAGTTTTTCGATATTCTTCATTTTTAAGAGAATATTGACAAAAAACAAAAAACAGTCAAGGTAAACACCCACTTCCGGTGTACGAAATTTTACCAAAAGCTTTTCAGTTCTTCGGATTATGAGATAAGACGTATGTTTAAAGTTTCATACTAATTGCTTTATTAGTTTTTGAGATACAGCGCACACAAAAAATTTTTGAAAAAAAAATCACGATCACAATACTTTCTCGTACTTCGTAACGGAGAAAGTAAAGATGGTGATGTGGTGTGTGGATTTTTTTCAAAAATTTTTTTACGGAAATATCCGTTTTGGTGTCCCTAGATGCTATTTCAACAATTTCTGGAAAAAAAATAATTGTGTCTGTGTGTGTGTGTGTCTGTCTGTGCGCGCTGTATCTCAAAAACTAATCGAGCAACTGATATGAAACTTTGAACATCCGTCTTATTTGATAATCCGAAGAACTGAAAAGCTTTTGGTAAAATTTCGTACACCGGAAGTGGGCGTTTACCTAAACTGTTTTTTTGTTTTTTGCCAATATTTTCTTAAATATGAAAAATATCACAAAAACATTTAAACAAATTTTGAAGACAACAAAGAAATGAACATCTTTTGCTTGAAAACATTTTTTATAAAATCATTTTTATTTTAGAAAAAAAATTATTATTATTTTTTTATTTTTGGTTTATAATTATGAAACGATAATAGTTACAGCAAATGTATGTTAATAATAATTGTAGAGAATGCTAAAATGAACAACTTACAAAGAATAAGTTTTTTTCGAAATCTCTTTAGTTTTTGAATAAATTGAGTTTTTATATTTGAAGTATAATTTTTCCACCTTTTATAATTTTGACGTTTTAAACGTCAGTGTCATCCTCTCGATGTGCATTTAAAATATGATTTAAATTGAAAATAAACGATGAAAGAGTAAATATAAATGATACCATCAAGTCGGAGAAAGTAACATGATGGCCACATCACCATTTTTTGTAGGAGTACTATAAATAATATAGTGTAAACACGAAGTAAACGCACCCAATATTAAAATATTTATAATCATTTTTAAATATCAGAATTGTTTTTTAAAATTGAATTATTGATTTGATAGGGATTAATTCGACTTATCCTACAAACATGATAACATCCCACAATTTCCTGCCTAAACAAGTCGCAACTCGCATCGACGAGCGATCTACGGCAGGAATGACCTTGTATGTAGATGTACGATGTACCGCAGCAGGGCCAAAAATAATTCATTTATTCCGAGTGCTTCGGCGTGGATGGGAGCTTATTCCTGCATTAAGTGATGATATTCACACTTATCTTTATCTGTAACATGGCTGGGAATTAGAAATTATAAAATTGAAAATTGGTGCTGTGTAGCAATTTTCTCGAATGCAAATATGGATACCCTTAAAAATTAATAATTATTTTCAATTACGTAACACTGGTGAATATTTAGTCAAATTCCGAAATATAGTACAAGAAAGTTGTTTGAAGATCATTTGTGACGTTTGGAGAAAATTGCGAAAAAAGTGTTTTTGTAGCGTCTAAATTTGTAGCGAAATAAGTATGTAAAATCTGCCCCCGCACGTATTAAGCTCTAATTAATGTCATAAGTTTGCATCCATATGGTATGAAACCAAATTTTAACCTCGAAATTTTTATGGGAGATATGGAGGGGAAAAGAAAAATGTTCCGCTCTACAACTCTTAATAGAAGCAATTTTTGCCAAAAATGCATAGTTTTCCCTAAAAATGCAAATTGAAAATGTATGTATGCAACTATGCATTTTGGGCAAAAATTGCTTCTTTTAAGAGTTGTAGAGCAGAATATTTTCAATCGATGTAGGTCATTTAAATAATTCTATAATTACCCGTTTTTTTGCTAGAGGACGTGGAAAATAAAGTATAGTGCAATTAATTAACAAAAAATTTGAGAAAAACGCTAAAATTCCGGTCACGATTTCGCGCACTCTGGCGAGCAATGCACGCATTATTGGAAAAGTCGAAAGACCTATATCGATCGAAAATTTTCCGCTCTACAACTTTGGGTTTCTATTATTTTTTCAGAAAATGCATAGTTTTGGCTGAAAATCCAAAAATGAGCAGGAGGTGACAAAAGAAAAATGTTTTTATGGATAAATCTCAAGAATCCTTAATATTTCACTATACAAATTGTACATCATTGGAAAGCTTATTAAAAATTCCATGCATTGGTGGTAAGATATATAGGGTGTTCCATTTGAAAAAAAATAGTTATCCATTATTTTGCGTATGTTGACACCCTGTATAGCAGTATGAACGAAAAAGAACCAAAGCCGATTTGTATTATTCTTCATGATGTGGAAAATTCTTTAGGGTATAAAAAATGACGCTAGCTTTACTAGGAGTGCTTCTGCAATTTTTTCAATAAGTCCTTTTTGCCACAAATTTGCCCATAACTAACCAATCGTCCATAATAGACCCATACTATCTTATACTATTTTTATCAGCTTCTCAAGAGGGTTGAAAATAAAGTATAAAATATAAAGTGTTCCGTTTAAAAAAAACGTAACTTTGGTCTGTTATGTATATTGGGACACCCTGTACAAAAACATACATATTTTTAAAATATGCAGAATAAGTGTGGGTAACACAAGAAAACTAGAAATCGATATCTCAAATAACAAATAAGTTATGGGGCTTTTACAGATCCCTGGGTCACCCGGTATATTTATATCCCCCTGTAATGGTCTTCCCGTAGAGCAATAAATAAATATTTATTATTATTATTATTATTATTATAGTGTGTTTTTTTTCAACAAAAATTGAGCAAGAAAATGCACCTCTCTCAACTTTGAATACTTTTTTGACACACTCTATAACTCCATTAATGTCACATGTAGAGTATTTTATTTTTCAAAAATAATGTAATTTAAAAATATCTGGCTAGGGTGACGATACCTGCATCACTTATCTGCAAAACTGTAGGAATGCAATAACAGCTTTGTATGGTATTATCTAGTAATCATGGGCGTCCGCAGAAATTTTTCCAGGGCAGGGCAAAACTTGACAATGACAATTTCGAATTGTCAATAATTCTGCATTTTTTGCCACCGCGAACGGCACATAAAGAAATTTGCAGCTGTCAAAAATTGTGGATTTTTACTATTAAAAACGGCATTTTTTGATATTAAAAAAAAGGAAATGACAATTTCGAATTATCAAAAATTCTGCATTTCTGCCAACATAAACGGTAAAAATAAAGAAATAAGCAGCTGCCAAAAATTGTGGATTTTAACAATCAAAAACTGCATTTTTTGATAATAAAAAAGAAAATTGCCATTTTTGTATTGTTAAAAATTTTCCTTTTTTTGCCACCACACGATTCAGTGGTAAATAAAGAAATTTGCAGCTGCCAGAAATTGCCGTTTTTTACTATCAAAGACGGCATTTTTTGATATTAAAAAAATGACAATTTCAAACTGTCAAAAATCGCACTACTGTCACGAATGGCACGTTAGCAGTAAAAAGGAAATTTTCAATTGCTGAAAACTATTCAGTACTGTCAAAAATTGCTCATTACCGAAACCAGCAAAAAGGCGAAAAGTTTCAACAATAAATATAAAATTTTCAAATGCCAAAAATTTTTACTGTCAAAATTTGAGCATTTCTACTATCACTATCGGCATTGTTCAATATTAAAAACAGGAAATTTTCAACGGTCCAAAGTAACAATTATAAATTGTCAAAAATTGTGCAAGTCTACTGTCAGAAACGGCATTTTTCAATTGTAAAAAAATACATTTTTAAACGTCAAAAATGACAATTTCGAATTGTCAAAAATTTTACATTTCTGCCACCACAAGTGGCACATAAAGAAATTTACAGTAGTTAAAAATTGTGGATTTTTACTATCAAAAACGGCATTTTTTGATATTAAAAAAAAGGAAATGTCAATTTCGAATTATAAAAAATTCTGCATTTCTGCCACCCTAAATAGTAAATAAGGAAATTAGCAGCTACCAAAAATTGTGGGTTCTAACAATCAAAAACGGAATTTTTTTATATTAAAAAAGAAAATTGCCATTTTTGTATTGTTAAAAATTCTGCATTTTTTGCCACCACAAACGGTACGATTCAGTGGTAAATAAAGAAATTTGCAGCTGCCAGAAATTGTTGTTTTTTCAAAGACGGCATTTTTTATATTAAAAAAAACGAAAATTTCAACTGCTAAAAATGACAATTTCGAACTGTCAAAAATCGCACTTCTATCACAAATGTCACGTCAGCAGTAAAAAGGAAATTTTCAATTGCTGAAAACCATTCAATACTGTCAAAAATTGCTCATTACTGAAACCGGCAACTTTCAACAGTAAATAGAAAATTTTCAAATGCCAAAAATTTTAACTATCAAAATTTAAACATTTCTACTATCACTATCGGCATTGTTCAATATTAAAAAAGAGAAATTTTCAACGGTCCAAAGTAACAATTATAAATTGTCAAAAATTGTGCAAGTCTACTGTCAGAAACGGCATTTTTCAATAGTAAAAAGATACATTTTTAAACGTCAAAAATGACAATTTCGAATTGTCAAAAATTTTACATTTCTGCCATCACAAGTGGCACATAAAGAAATTTACAGTAGTTAAAAATTGTGGATTTTTACTATCAAAAACGGCATTTTTTGATATTAAAAAAAAGGAAATGTCAATTTCGAATTATAAAAAATTCTGCATTTCTGCCACCCTAAATAGTAAATAAGGAAATTAGCAGCTGCCAAAAATTGAGGGTTTTAACAATCAAAAACGGAATTTTTTGATATTAAAAAAGAAAATTGCCATTTTTGTATTGTTAAAAACTCTGCATTTTTGCCACCACAAACGGTACGATTCAGTGGTAAATAAAGAAATTTGCAGCTGCCAGAAATTGTTGTTTTTTCAAAGACGGCATTTTTTATATTAAAAAAAACGAAAATTTCAACTGCTAAAAATGACAATTTCGAACTGTCAAAAATCGCACTTCTATCACAAATGTCACGTTAGCAGTAAAAAGGAAATTTTCAATTGCTGAAAACCATTCAATACTGTCAAAAATTGCTCATTACTGAAACCGGCAACTTTCAACAGTAAATAGAAAATTTTCAAATGCCAAAAATTTTAACTATCAAAATTTAAACATTTCTACTATCACTATCGGCATTGTTCAATATTAAAAAAGAGAAATTTTCAACGGTCCAAAGTAACAATTATAAATTGTCAAAAATTGTGCAAGTCTACTGTCAGAAACGGCATTTTTCAATAGTAAAAAGATACATTTTTAAACGTCAAAAATGACAATTTCGAATTGTCAAAAATTTTACATTTCTGCCATCACAAGTGGCACATAAAGAAATTTACAGTAGTTAAAAATTGTGGATTTTTACTATCAAAAACGGCATTTTTTGATATTAAAAAAAAGGAAATGTCAATTTCGAATTATAAAAAATTCTGCATTTCTGCCACCCTAAATAGTAAATAAGGAAATTAGCAGCTGCCAAAAATTGAGGGTTTTAACAATCAAAAACGGAATTTTTTGATATTAAAAAAGAAAATTGCCATTTTTGTATTGTTAAAAACTCTGCATTTTTGCCACCACAAACGGTACGATTCAGTGGTAAATAAAGAAATTTTCAGCTGCCAGAAATTGTCGTTTTTTACTATCAAAGACGGCATTTTTTGATATTTAAAAAAAAGAAAATTTCAACTGCTAAAAGTGACAATTTCGAACTGTCAAAAATCGCACTTATCTACCATCACAAATGGCACGTTGGCAGTAGAAAGGAAATTTCAATTGCCAAAAATAACTATTCAGGACTGTCAAAAATTGCTCATTACTGAAAACGGTTTCATTTCAACAACAAAAAGAAAAATTCCAAATGCCAAAAATGCTAGACTGTCAAAATTTGAGCATTTCTACTATCACTATCGGCATTTTTCAACATTAAAAAAGGGAAATTTCCAACGGCCAAAAGTAGCAATTACAAATTGTCAAAAATTATGCAATTGTGTTGTCAGAAATAGTAAAAAGATACATTTTCAACCGTCAAAAATGACAATTTCGAATTGTCAAAAATTCTGCATTTCTGCCACCACAAACGGCACGATTCTAAGGAAACTAGCAGCTGCCGAAAATTTGGGAATTTTACTGTCAAAAACGGCATTTTTTGATATTTAAAAAACAGAAAATTTCAACTGCTAAAAGTGACAATTTCGAACTGTCAAAAATCGCACTTATCTACCATCACAAATGGCACGTTGGCAGTAGAAAGGAAATTTCAATTGCCAAAAATAACTATTCAGGACTGTCAAAAATTGCTCATTACTGAAAACGGTTTCATTTCAACAACAAAAAGAAAAATTCCAAATGCCAAAATTTTTTAACTGTCAAAATTTGTGCATTTGTACTATCACTATCGGCATTTTTCAATATTAAAAAAGGGAAATTTCCAACGGCCAAAAGTAACAATTACAAATTGTCAAAAATTGTACAATTCTACTGTCAGAAATAGTAAAAAGATACATTTTCAACCGTCAAAAATGACAATTTCGAATTGTCAAAAATTCTGCATTTCTGCCATCACAAACGGCACGATTCAGCGGTAAATAAGGAAATTAGCAGCTGCCGAAAATTGGGGAATTTTACTATCAAAAACGGCATTTTTTGATATTTAAAAAAAATAAAATTTCAACTGCTAAAAATGACAATTTCGAACTGTCAAAAATCGCCAATATCTACCATCACAAATGGCACGTTGGCAGTAAAAAGGAAATTTCAATTGCCAAAAATAAGTATTCAGCACTGTCAAAAAATTTTCATTACTGAAAATGGTTTCATTTCAGCAATAAAAAGAAAAATTCCAAATGACAAAATTTTTTAACTGTCAAAATTTGAGCATTTCTACTATCACTGTCGGCATTTTTCAATATTAAAAAAAGGAAAATTTCCAATGGTCAAAAGTAACAATTACAAATTGTCAAAAATTCTGCAACGGTAAGGTTCAACAGTAAATAAAGAAATTAGTAGCATCCAAAAATTGTGGATTTTTACAATCAAAAATGGCATTTTTTTATATTAAAAGAAAAATTAAAATTTCGACTGCTAAAAATGACAACTGTCAAAAATCGCACATTTCTATCATCACAAATGGTAAGTTGGCAGTAAAAAGAAAATTTTCAACTACCAAAAATAACAATTTACTACCGTTAATTTCTACTAAAATGTACAGTAGTAATACAGCGAGATCGAATAAAAAATTAGTCAAAACAGGTTATGAATAAAAAGTCGCCGAATGTCTTTTCTTAGTTCTTAAATTTGAAAATATCAATATACGCTAGCTTGACACTTGCCAATAAGTTTAGGAATTTTGGTTCATGGCCAACTTTGACTGACTTTTATTCGATCGCACTGTATTATACGCGTCGGGTGGAACCGTGTCCGATCGTCGTTGTACGTCAACTTTTTTCGGATTCATCGAACATAACGCGGAAATCACTTTTTGTTATAATTTTTAATTTTGATGTGATTGTTAAAGTATACATTTACCGACTACATACAAGTTTAGTATATAAAATATTACTTTAATTTAATAAATTCATTTTCCAGAAGGGGGCAGCCCCCCTTGCTCCCACCTGCGGACGCCCATGCTAGTAATATAATAGTACTACAATTAGGTATAGGTTTAATTTTAAATTTTTAATGTTGCGTTTGCTCTTTTGTGTTCACTGCTAAAAAAGTGTTCTTTATTTTTTCTGCAAAGTTCTTGTGTTACTTTTGTATTGTTTGCATTTTAGCGAAATTTTGTCTGTCAAGCTGGGACTAGCAGGAAAAAATAGACTATAGTTAAATTTGAGGTAGACATTTTCATAATCAAAAATCAACTTTTTGCATAAACAGCTCTGGAAATTTCACATTAATTTCGACGGATGTATGAAATTTTGAAATATTAACTTTGAATAGCATGTCTTCTCAAAGAAAACTATTTGAAGTTAACCAAAATGGCTGATGTAGATGACCAAAAATGAACTTTTTGCAAAAATTTCCTATAAATTTTCATAAGAACAAATAAAATTATTTTGATATGATGAAGGGCAAGAGTTACAAAGTTTCTAATTAAAATAATAGCAATCCACGTCGATCTTGAAATACAGATTTATAAGAAATGTCTTGGCAACTATGGAGTAGTTTTTACTTAAAAGTCTCCAGTTTCATCAGTCCAGTCAGAATAACAGAAAGAGGGCGTATATCATTATTTAGGAAATAATTGATCTATTACTAAATACTTCGAATTTCCAACTTACTGGAAGGACGCATTTATTACACAAATTTATAAGAATGCTGCTAAAAATCTCGTTATGCTAATTCAGACAATATTAATTTTTTCGGCCATAAAAAATGCAACAGGTTTGCGCGTTTTTCTTAAATTATTCCACTGTAAAATTGTGTGTATTTTTTTCCGGTCAGTTTTAATTGATTTAATTTGATTACAAACAAAACTAGAGAACGGCATTTTTCCAGATTTTTTATGGGTCATGGAACTCCAAAAAAAATGTTTTTCAAGAATATTTTTAAGCTTTCTTGTACGTTTACAAAGATGGGCCAAATAACACGAGTAGCCATATTAATAACCTTAATTATCCCCTTAACCGCGTGTTATTATCTGCAGGTGAATTCATACGTTTTATCAGTGCAGTTTATAAACAAAAACTGTTTATTAAACATTGCAAAACATCGTCTGCTATCAACATATTCGTCGCTGCATTACTGATAAGCATTATTTATATGCAAGGCGAAACCTTGAAGTGAGTTCATTACGGAATTATCTTATATCTTGCCACGGTTTTTACTCGTAAACAGTTGATATTTAATAAAACATAAAATTCAAAGAACAATTCGAATTTACAATTTATCCAGAGGAAATGAACACGATATCAACGTTAAAATTAATCAGCAACACTATGCAATTTTAAATCGAATGAATTTATAGGCAAATGATGCTTTATATTTCATAATACAATCAGATTTACTGACCTCTGATTGACTTTTGTGTACTGTTTTATAATGTTGATTAATGACATTATTATTTTATATTCTGTTGTTTGTAAATGTAATTATTTAAATTAATTGAATGAAATTATAATTATTTTTGTTTAAAATACTGCTTTACTTAATTCCGAAAATTAAACCAACGAATTAATTAAATTCATCTAATTTGTAACCAGGAACGGTTTCCCAGTCTCATTAAAAATTTAATAGATAAAAAATGGTATCACACTTTCCCGAAACTACAAAATGCAGATAATATTTTTGTTTCATTAATATATAACTTATATAATATTTTTTACAATAAATATTTGTGGTTTAAACTTGGTAAATTGTTCAAAGCATTTGATAAGTGATTTTATGGATTTAGAAATGCTAAATAATTGCATCTGAAAGAAAATTAATTCATCAACATAATTGCATACTGTATATTTTTCAAATGCATTTGTAATATTTTCTTAAGGTACCGTTTACAATAATAATAATAATAATCGTTTATAGCCCTCATTAGAGGAATACAATGGGCCAGCGACCTAAATCTTTCAGCCACGTTTACAATATTTTCGCACATATCAATTTCTACATATTTAAATAACATTTAAAAAAATGTATTCGATTTTATTCTGTTTCATTGTTTAACTAAATTTCAATATTTTTTGCTTGTTATCATGACTATTACAAAGAAAAAAAATACAACTGAAAAAGGAACCTTATTAATTTTATTTTGATTTAATTTTGTCAATTGTCTGTTTAACTATTTTATTAATTAAATTGTTTAAGAATCCCATAAATCTCAAAACACGTCTTAGATTACATGATAACTAAATGCTAAGCCAATTTACACTTCGGAACATCCGCGGGTGTCTCGTTGGCAAAATAACGAATGGCCATTATTTAGATAATCCAAACCACAATCAAATGATTCAGCGACCGTAATGAGGACATGAAAACAATGGCAGCAAATTGTTACACATGAACCGAAAATGGTCCATTACCCCTAAGTCCTTGATTTGTTTGTGCCAACGCGAAATTTCAGATACAATAGCCTGCGTTCCACTTATTTATCACGTGCAACAAACATTAAAAATAATACATTATATAAAAAAAAATGGTGATGTGGCCATCATGTTACTTTCTCCGACTTGATGGTCTCATTTATATTTACGCTTTCATGGTTTATTTTCAATTTAAATCATATTTTAAATGTACATCGAGCGTTATGTAAACTTGGATGAAACTGACGTTTAAAACTTCAAAATTATTAAAGGCGGAAAAATTATACTTCAAATTTAAAAACTCAGTTTACTCAAAAACTAAAGAGATTTCGAAAAAAAATTGTTGTTCATTATGGCATTTTCTACAATTATTGTTAACATAAATTTGCTGTAACTATTATCGTTTCATAATTATAAACCAAAAATTAAAAAAATAATAATACATTTTTTTCTCGAATAACAATGATTTTATGAAAAATGTTTTTACACAAAATTGGCTCATTTCTTTGTTATCTTCAATATTTTTGTTTAAATGTTTTTGTGATATTTTACATATTTAAGAAAATATTGTCAAAAAACCAAAAACACTTAAGGTAAACGCCCACTTCCGGTGTACGAAATTTTACCAAAAGCTTTTCAGTTCTTCGGATTATCAATTAAGACGTATGTTTAAAGTTTAATAGCAATTATTAAAAATACACGAGTAAAACTTTTGTTAAAAAATACAACTTTCTTAATAATCATCGTAGACTATTGAATTTTACCTTTTTTTCATCAGAAAAACGAGAGAAATTGATTGCCGTTAAAAAAATTAAGCTATCTTCAATAGCAAAAAAATTAGTCAGTCACTTTGAACATTTTAGAAAATTAAAAAAAAAATTGATTTTTCAGACTTTGATCGGCCGTAGCGGCTAAACGAAAACTCCAAATTGAACGCGGTTTGCAAATCTGAGCTCCTCGTACGTCAATTAGTCGGATTAGAGATTTTTAATTTTTTGACAAAAACGTGAAAAAATACATGAGTAAACCCCTTGAAATTTTGTGAAAAAATGCAACTTTCTTAATAATCATCGTAGACTATTGAATTTTACCTTTTCTACATCAGAAAAACGAGAGAAATTGATTGCCGTTAAAAAAATTAAGCTATCTTCAATAGCAAAAAAATTAGTCAGTCACTATGAACATTTTAGAAAATTAAAAAAAAATTGATTTTTCAGACTTTGATCGGCCGTAGCGGCTAAACGAAAACTCCAAATTGAACGCGGTTTGCAAATCTAAGCTCCTCGTACATCAATTAGTCAGATTAGAGATTTTTAATTTTTTGACAAAAACGTGAAAAAATACATGAGTAAACCTCTTGAAATTTTGTGAAAAAATGCAACTTTCTTAATAATCATCGTAGACTATTGAATTTTACCTTTTCTACATCAGAAAAACGAGAGAAATTGATTGCCGTTAAAAAAATTAAGCTATCTTCAATAGCAAAAAAATTAGTCAGTCACTATGAACATTTTAGAAAATTAAAAAAAATAATTGATTTTTCAGACTTTGATCGGCCGTAGCGGCTAAACGAAAACTCCAAATTGAACGCGGTTTGCAAATCTGAGCTCCTCGTACATCAATTAGTCAGATTAGAGATTTTTAATTTTTTGACAAAAACGTGAAAAAATACATGAGTAAACCCCTTGAAATTTTGTGAAAAAATGCAACTTTCTTAATAATCATCGTAGACTATTGAATTTTACCTTTTTTACATCAGAAAAACGAGAGAAATTGATTGCCGTTAAAAAAATTAAGCTATCTTCAATAGCAAAAAAAATAGTCAGTCACTATGAACATTTTAGAACATTAAAAAAAATAATTGATTTTTCAGACTTTGATCGGCCGAAGCGGCTAAACGAAAACTCCAAATTGAACGCGGTTTGCAAATCTGAGCTCCTCGTACATCAATTAGTCAGATTAGAGATTTTTAATTTTTTGACAAAAACGTGAAAAATACATGAGTAAACCCCTTGAAATTTTGTGAAAAAATGCAACTTTCTTAATAATCATCGTAGACTATTGAATTTTACCTTTTTTACATCAGAAAAACGAGAGAAATTGATTGCCGTTAAAAAAATTAAGCTATCTTCAATAGCAAAAAAATTAGTCAGTCACTATGAACATTTTAGAAAATTAAAAAAAATAATTGATTTTTCAGACTTTGATCGGCCGTAGCGGCTAAACGAAAACTCCAAATTGAACGCGGTTTGCAAATCTGAGCTCCTCGTACATCAATTAGTCGGATTAGAGATTTTTAATTTTTTGACAAAAACGTGAAAAAATACATGAGTAAACCCCTTGAAATTTTGTGAAAAAATGCAACTTTCTTAATAATCATCGTAGACTATTGAATTTTACCTTTTTTACATCAGAAAAACGAGAGAAATTGATTGCCGTTAAAAAAATTAAGCTATCTTCAATAGCAAAAAAATTAGTCAGTCACTATGTACATTTTAGAAAATTTAAAAAAATAATTGATTTTTCAGACTTTGATCGGCCGTAGCGGCTAAACGAAAACTCCAAATTGAACGCGGTTTGCATATCTGAGCTCCTCGTACGTCAATTAGTCGGATAAGAGATTTTTAATTTTTTGACAAAAACGTGAAAAAATACATGTGTAAACCCCTTGAAATTTTGTGAAAATATGCAACTTTCTTAATAATCATCGTAGACTATTGAATTTTACCTTTTTAACATCAGAAAAAAAGAAGAAATTGATTGCCGTTAAAAAAATTAAGCTATCTTCAATAGCAAAAAAATTAGTCAGTCACTATGAACATTTTAGAAAATTAAATAAAATAATTGATTTTTCAGACTTTGATCGGCCGTAGCGGCTGAACGAAAACTCCAAATTGAACGCGGTTTGCAAATCTGAGCTCCTCGTACATCAATTAGTCAGATTAGAGATTTTTAATTTTTTTACAAAAACGTGAAAAAATACATGAGGAAACCCTTTGAAATTTTGTGAATAAATGCAACTTTCTTAATAATCATCGTAGACTATTGAATTTTACCTTTTTTACATCAGAAAAACGAGAGAAATTGATTGCCGTTAAAAAAATTAAGCTATCTTCAATAGCAAAAAAATTAGTCAGTCACTATGAACATTTTAGAAAATTAAAAAAAATAATTGATTTTTCAGACTTTGATCGGCCGTAGCGGCTAAACGAAAACTCCAAATTGAACGCGGTTTGCAAATCTGAGCTCCTCGTACATCAATTAGTCAGATTAGAGATTTTTAATTTTTTTACAAAAACGTGAAAAAATACATGAGGAAACCCTTTGAAATTTTGTGAATAAATGCAACTTTCTTAATAGTCATCGTAGACTATTGAATTTTACCTTTTTTACATCAGAAAAACGAGAGAAATTGATTGCCGTTAAAAAAATTAAGCTATCTTCAATAGCAAAAAAATTAGTCAGTCACTATGAACATTTTAGAAAATTAAAAAAAATAATTGATTTTTCAGACTTTGATCGGCCGTAGCGGCTAAAGAAAAACTCCAAATTGAACGCGGTTTGCAAATCTGAGCTCCTCGTACGTCAATTGCCATATCTTACAGTCAAAACTCACTGATTAGTGATTAAGTTTCTATTTGAATTTAAAAAACAATCCAAAGCCAAACCCAAAGTAAAAAAAATATTGTATTATATTTGCTTAATATGAGACATTGAGGCACTCGTTCCATTGGAGCCACACGTGTCATAACGTACCCTCTTATTAAACTTGTATAATAATATACTATTACGCTACGCGCACACTTGTCGGCATCGGACGGACGGCACGCATTGGAAATAATTGCTTAACACATTTATCCGTTCCATGTCGTACCGATAAAGTGTGTTGACTCGTTTACAAATGTGTTTAGCAATTTTACCCGATGGGTGCCGTCCGTCCGATTCCGGCAATTGTGCGCGTAGCTTCATACCACCAAATCCGAGAAAGTTATAATCATATCCGATTTTGTTTATTGACTTATTAAATCAGATTTATCGGAAACGTGAGTAAAAATTTAAAAAAAAAACGTAACAAATTATCGAAATTAGTGAAGCGTACTCACGTAGTCGGTCTCATTATCCACTAATTAATTACATGTTTACATCCAATTTCTGTGGTACGCAGTAAGTACGTGCACTACGGATAGTATTTTTAAACTGATACGAATGCATACACACTCCGAGCACACTAACGTCAACCAAATGGTTAAGTTGGTAAGTCGGATGGTTCGTCGAGTCGATCGAGCTCCCTCTCTTGCTCTCCCGGCCCATTTATTTCCATCATATTGTTTTAGTCGGTGGCTCATTCTCGCGGTTATTATCGGGATTAATTGCATGCCACTTCCGGTTTTATGTTTACCGGGTCGAGACCGGCTCGCTTTAAATACAATCACCGCCTTTTTTTTTCTAGAGACGAACGACGCGGGAGTGGAACAGTGCCGTTTCAAAATTCATGAGAGATTTTGTCTAACGACACGAGCAAACAATGAAATTGTGGGAGATTCGTTGATAATCACGTTGGGCTTTTGTGGATATGGAAATGTTTCTTTTCTAGATAATTTATAAGTATTGTTGTGTATATTCTAACCTCCGCGATTATTATCAATAGGTTTGAATTGAATTTGTTTTAATCAATTGTGGAATTGACTATAGGGATACATTTAACATAATTTACAATGCACAAAAGAATTATAATAATAGTGTGATAAGCGCATGCGCGCCCTTTCGCCGCCTACTGTTTCGAGAACCAGAGTAAGGGCGCGGCACCTCAAAAATAACAAGATTGACTAAAACTATCAAATAAATAGTGTTGTGTTAGCAACTTCGTCTCTACTTCTTGTAAATCAAACCACCTATCGAAGCAGCTACAACACAGAGTATACAGGGTGGTCGCAGCACTTAGACCATTCGTTGGTCCTTTGTGCCACCTCCTGAGCCCTACTCCTCAGGTTGGCTTGAGGAGTAGGGCTCAGGAGGTGGCACAAAAGACCAACGAATGGTCTAAGTGCTGCGACCACTTGTCGCCCTCCACAAACCATCATCATCATACAGAGTGTTGAATTGTAATGCGGGCCATAGGGATTTGCATGTAAAATTAAAAATGTGCTAATATTGGCTCCCTTAATTATTTTACATTATTTGTCTTCTAACATTATTTTTAAAGCTTTTTAAGCTGAAAGATTTGGTACCTTACTCAATAGTGTCTGCAGAGTATTTACCGAGATATTTGCAAAACAACTATTTTGAATTAAAAACAAAGGTTTGCCATGAAATCATAATGGCGGATATTTCATTTTGTTCTAAAAAGTGACGTTTGCTGTCGCGTTACGATTTACAACCGGCCGTGTATTCTACACAAGAAAAAGTATTTATGATTCAATGGTACAGTTTAAGAAGTGAACGTGATTTGTTTAGTGTTGAATTTTTGGAGAAGGCAAATAATGTAAGTAAACCGATAATTAAGGGAGCCAATTTCAAATTTAGAAAGTAAAGTAGTAATTATTCTTTGAGTAGTACTTTTGCTGGATATCGTCTACACCGGAAATTCACGTAAAGTTCTGCGTAAAACCATTTAATTTAAAATACTCTTTCTTGTGTAGAATACACGGCCGGTTGTAAATCGTAATGTGACATCTACCGTCACTTTTTAGAACAAAATGAAATATCCGCCATTATGATTTCATGGCAAACCTTTGTTTTTAATTCAAAATAGTTGTTGATTTCATGGCAAACCTTTGTCATGTCAAATGCGAAATAATTACTCTAGACATTTTATATTTACTGTATAGAAATATAAAATATCCAGGCAAGTTAGTAACGTGCATTATGATATAAATTACACGCTCTGTGTATATAAGTACATACCGAATTGTCAATTAAAGATTCGACCGTGACAGCTGACAAACCATCACTAATTTAATCTAATTGTGGAAATTACTTTCAAACGAACAGTCACGAATGAACTATGTCATCTACTAATTTAAGAAATGGCTTGTGGAGTTTTTGTTGGTATTTATAAATCAGAGAAATTAACCTAAATTATATCGGGCGAAGGGAATTTTATTAAGTGTTGCTGTAAAAGGATTACTTTATATTTACACATTTATTAAGATAATATTTCATCACATTATGTACAAACAAATATTACGTAGTAAACTTAAATTTATTCATGTTGAAGTTAAAATTTTTGATAACTCTCCAAGAACTCTGAAATTAGCAATAGTTTACACATGTTGGAAAGAGATTTAATTCTAACATTTAAATTTTGTATTATTTTGATCAGAGCATTGCAAGGTACAGGCCTACCCAACAATAATTTTAAAACATTCAAGACCTTAAAATTATGCAATCTTTTTGGGTAATATCAGGGAGCCAAGGAGCCATGGCACTATCTGCAGTTTGAAGCTCAGCTAGAATTTTTAATTAATTCTTTTCACCAATTACTTTGGTCTGGGAAGATAAATCGTTCTTTCTTTCTTCAAAAAAGGGAGGGGGGTGGTATATAGTATACGTGGCTCTACCATTAACAGGTTCCACGAGCCGTTACTGGGTAATATCACAAGCTGCACCTTCAGACTTAAGGGTACAGTCTACTTTGAAGGTCTGAAAAAACGGTGATTTTCGTTTTTTTTTTTGAGGCGACTAATAAAGTTTTTAACTTGAATGTTTTTCCCAGAAATTTAATAAGCCTTTAAGTACAAATTGTGATTTTTTTCATAGTTTTACATAAAAATTAATTATGTTGTCACATCGTCGAAGTTGGAATGTCACACTGGTGGATGTTCCTCGGTCCGCAAAAATAGTGTGAAATCAAAAAACGACATAATGTGTTAAGGTTTGTTATATTTGCTAGTGCTATGTAGCATGAAATTTTAAAATTCGGAAAAACAACAAAATGACGCTTGTTTGGAAAAAAACGTTCATTTTTTGACTATTTTGCGCGTCGTTTTTTTGCAATATAAAATCAATAAATATTTTTTTTTAATTCATGATACTTAATCTTGCGGGTATATCCTTAGAGTATTTGGGAAAAATTTCAGATCGATTGCTGCATCCGTCTGCGTGCAGTCACCAATTTAAAAAATACTGTTCTGAGAAAAACGTGTTTGAAAATTCCCGCCACGCGGAGCTGTTTTTTACGAGGCGAGCTTAGGCCCGCCGTTTATAAGCATTTCTATTGAAATATCAACTTGCCGTTTGGACACAATATTCTATACACCTACAGCTTAAAAAAATGCAAAATAAAAAAAAAAATTTTTTTGAATCTAACAAAGTAGAAGGTACCGTTGATACCAGTGGCGACTCGTGGAACATGTTGATGGTAGAACCACTTATACAATATAGACCCCCCCCCCCGGCCCCTTCTTATTTTTTGAACAAAGAACGATTTATGTTCCTAGACCAAAGTAACGGGCGAAAAAGTGTTTTAAGAATGAATTAAAAATTCTTGCTGAGCTTAAAACTACGGGTAGTGCCATGGCTCCGTGGCTCCTGTATAACGAGCCCGCCCCTGGTTGATACGCTTTAACCCTTTCGTGAAGATTGATTTTTTTTCCAGGAGACATGGGAGTACTTTTAGGGGTTTTTGATGTTTTTATAACTCAAAATTATCTTTTATATTAGAAAATGTCGAAAAAGACACCAAAGGGTTGAGGGGTATGGTGGTACATATAAGCATCATTAGTCTTTTGTTGTGGTATTTTAATGTACCATCAGTCTCGTAGAAAAACTTTCTTTGAAAAGTGGTAAATATTTTTATTGTATAAAATATAATAATAATAAAAAAATATTTAGAGCATAGCGGAATGTCACACTCTTGACAAATTGCCTTTCTGCGTTTTTGGGTTTCATTTTCCGCGCAATTTTAGCATCGTTTTCTCGTTGTACCTTCCAGTATAAAGATGTAAAGATACATTTTCTAGTCACTGTATTTTCCCAGATGGTCTTCCTTTCTTCAATAAACATCGCACAGTTTCTGTTTTTCTTCCTTCGGCTATTATTTCTTTCGCCAGTGGCACTAGAAATTCCAAGAAAGGATTTTTTAATGGATAATAGTTTACGACAGCCATCATAAGAAGGCGACAGAAAACCTTCTTTCACCATTTGGTTGATTTGCGATCTAATTCGTATAATTTCATCGCCAAATAAACTCCTCCTATAATCTCTCTATACATTTTAAATTGCCCCCTCGAAACCTGAGCAACATGGCAAAAATGTTTCAGATGAATGTTGGAGGGTTCGAAGGGGGACATATGCTGGTGACAATGGGGGATCAATTTTCAAGGTCAAACGAAGATTAACTTTGATTTTTCCAATGGAATCCCCTATTTTTTATTGCGGGATCGTATTATATTATTATACTATACGGGAAATAAAATACAAACTTTTTGTAGGAAACGTTTTATTAAATAAATTGTTTTTTAAAGCCACCTTCGATTTTTATTTAGTAAAATGGCTATTGAAATGGTTGATAAAACGAGTTTTTTGCAAATAACTTTTAATGCGTTAGGAATTGGAACAGGGTTGTTATTAGGAAAAATGTTTGTTTTTTTAATTCTGCATGGAATGACATAAAAACATATAGGGGCTCCAATTTAAAATAAGAAAAATAAAGTGCTTTAAAGTTTGAAATGTTTGACACTAAATTTTGGACACCCTGTATAATTCATATCTATCAAACTTGTTTAACGGGACTATCAGACCTTATTTAATAAGTACCTTGTATGATTTTATTAACATTTTTTATTCATTTTTTAAAACAATAGTGCAAAACTGATTTTTTTTAGTTTTATTTTTTTTTTTGCTGATAAAAACATTCTGGAGACCTCACCTGAAACATCCCACTTTCACGAAAAACATAGAAGACAACATGAACAAAATTTAATTTTTTGGACATCGAGCAGGGTTTTCCATTAAGAGCGCCCCCATTTGAAATGTAAATAAAACGAGCAATTGATGAGATATCAAAGATCTGTTTATTGTGGGTTGAAGGTGACACTATACCATTAAATACCATTAATAATGGAACAGAACATCATTCAGATGGCCACCTCTGAAACGCCGGCACGAATGGAGACGCTGGACCCAATTTTCCATCACTTTTTCACACAAATCTGGCGATATGTCAGCAATGGCTCTTTCAATATTGGTCTGGAGCTCCTCCAATGTTGTTGGTTTGTTGCTGTAGACCACTGACTTAACGTACCCCCAGACAAAAAAGTCTAGGGGCGTAAAATCGCACGAACGAGGCGGCCAATTGGTTGGGCCGTGTCTTGAAATAACACGGTCTCCGAACTTGGTCTTCAGTAAATCGATTGTTTGGCCGGCTGTATGGCCCCGTCTTGTTGGAATCACATATTGTCCATATCCAAATCATCCAATTTTTCCCAAAAATAATCTGTTAACATCCCCCGATAGCGATCGCTGTTGACCGTGACGGCATTTCCTGCATTGTTGAAAAAGAAATAAGGGCCAATGACTCCGCCGGCATGAAAACCACACCAAACAGTGAGTTTTAATGGATACAAAGGTGATTGGTTTATTTCCTGAGGATTTTTCCTTGCCCAAATGCGACAGTTCTGTTTATTAACAAAACCGTTTAGCCAAAAATGAGCCTCGTCGCCCAGGACGATTTTTCGATGAAAATCATTAATCATCTCCATCTTGTCTAACGCCCAATTGGTGAAATTTATGCGAGGCAAATGGTCATTCGGCTTCAATTCTTGGATTAGAACGATCTTATACGGGTGTAGGCCAAGTTCTTTCCGCAAAATCCGCCACAATGTTGTTTGGCTGATCCCCAACTCCTGAGAACGCCGTGAAATCGATTGTTTTGGTTGTTCGGCTACAGAAGCTCGTACAGCGCCAATATTTTCTTCGCTCCTGGCGGGTCTTGCGGCACGGGAAGATCCAATAATGAGTAGGTCGACTCGAATTTAGCCACTAAACGAACGACAGACCGTTTATAACGACCAAAAATCGGAGTCAAGGCACGTAAAGTTGCGGTGACCGAACTCGAATGTTCGTAATAAATTTTAATAATTTGCAAACGTTGCTCACACGTGTACTTCACCATGATGAAATGGTATAATGTCTCGAATAAATTGACGTTTATAATATGGAGCTAACTTCACACATGTTCAAATAGCAGCTATTCAAAACAGGGGCGTCCGTATTGGAAAACCCTTTAGTAATTATTAATTGAATAGTATTTTTGCTCAGTATTGCATTCTCCGAAAATTCATCACTAAACCAAACACGTACACTTCTTAACCCTTTTGCTGCTGTAGACGCATATTTTCGCTTCTGAATCAACATGTTTCTTCATTTTTCGCGAAAAGTTACTTTCTAGTTCTTTAACTTTCCACAAACAATAAGCATACTGTTAACAGATTTATAGGTTTTTTTTTATTCAGGTAGATGTATATACATAAAGTTCCAGGCTAATCTAATCCCGCACCACAGACATGGAACGTTTTTCGCAGCGAAAGGGTTAAATAGTACCCGAGTGAAACTATTTAATTATAAATACTTTTTCTTGCATAGAATACACTGCCGGTTGTAATCGTAATGTGACAGCAACTGTCACTTTTTAGAACAAAATCAAATATCCGTCATTACGATTTCATGGCAAACCTTTGTTTTTAAAATAATTGTAAAGTTTTTTTAAAATATCTCGGTAACTACTCTACAGAAACTATTGAGTGATGACCAAATCACTCAGCTTAAAAAGCTTTAAAAATAATGTAAGAAGACCGATACTGTCAGATAATTAGGAGAGCCTATATTAACACATTTAAAATTTTATATGTAAATCCCGCTCTGTAATTCAACACCCTGTATATTGGTCCCACCTTGCAGTCCTTTTCAAAATGGCCATTGTCTCTACATTTGTGACAGGCTACTCTATGGTCGGGGCCCTTACAGTCCACCACAGCGTGGCCGTAGTTGCTGAATTTCTTGCAGAGTCTAGGTTTTCTAAGGTCTCCCTTAAATCTTGCAGTTGCTGGACCGATCAATCTTGATACTGTGCTTGGCCATGAAGGCGCCGATGTTTTCTACTCGACTAGGAGCTATCCTCAGGTCCACGCCAAACTTCTAATCCCCTGTACCCCTTGAACCATTTCCACTTTTGCGATAATATCCTCCTCGGAGGTGTCCCCCTCCAGACCTTTGATCTTCGCCACGGCCTTGTTTATGTTCGTTATCATAGCCTTGACAATTTCCTTCAACAGGCTGTCAGCAGTGGTCCGCTGGTGACCTCAAATACCCGATTGCCTGCCAGACTTCTTTTGGCGAAGGCCACTGATCCCGCGTTTGGTCCCGCTTCAAGGTCTTTTAGGAACCCGCCGTTAGATGGTGCCTGTGTTGACCACGGGTAGATCTCGCTCTAATCTCATGTGCCCTGGCTGGTGTACTGCTGGGCGGTGCAGTCGGTACAGCCCTTCTAGTTCTCCATGCGATTGGACTCAGCTGAAGCGGGTGCTTTTTGATTATTAAGAAAAATGCAAATCCCCCACATCACCTTCAAATTTGGAAAACTATATTTAAATCATCACCTTCAATATTTATTTGCGAACCAAGTGCGGGAAGACAATGTTCCCGCGCAAGCGCATTTTTGAAGTACGAGCAACAAAGGAGCGAATGCCTTCATTGGCGCGAACGCGGGATAATTCTTCACGCTTGACGTTTGTGCAATATTTTTTGAAGCGAACAAAATCATTAGAATCAACATCAAATAGTATATAGTGTATCAAGGGCCGAAAATAGGCTTTAGCAACCCTCGCTCGCTTCGTTCGCTCGTGTTGCTAAAGCATTTCGGCATGAGTTACACTCGATATTTTTTCGCCTGCCTTAAGTAAAAACAGTGTTTCAGGAAATTTTAAATAGCGCATCATTGAACTGTCACTGTCAGATTTTTGCATAGCCTACTCATATTCCGCGCAAGGTTGTCTAGATTATGCATATTATTTTTTTGGCCCTAGATACGCTAAATCGTAGTTTCGGCCCGATTTTTATGGCCGAAATATATGGTTTCGGTAGAGGTAGGCGAAAATAAAAATAGGAGTATCATTTTATTTCGAATTTAATTTCAAAATATGAAACAAAGCAAGTCTTGACTGCGTAGCAAAGCAATTTGACAGTTGACGGTTCTAAAGGTTTGGAAGTGTGACAAACATATCTTCTGAATGAGAAATACCGGGTACTCTGCCACAAATCAGGGACACAGCCAATACAATAATTGATGCAACCAGAACAAGGGTAAAAATTACACAGCCGCCATCATCTCAAGGTAAAAATTACACAGCCACTGATAGTATAAATAGGGCACAGTAAATTTTTGAGCGTTTCCCGGTGTAGGAGACCAGGAAACAATATTTCCCAGTGTGCTAGACCGGGAAACACTGTCTCCTGTTATGTATAGAGCGCGTCAAATATTGCTTTCGGAGCCTAGTTAAAAAAAAAATAATACCAATTAATAAATCAAATTTAAGGCAACCTCACTTATTGTAGAAGCATTAAATAAGTTCAATAAAACGAAATATAGCCCGAATATGTGAATATTCAACCTGTTCGTAACTCTGCAAAAGAAAATTAAGTCTTACTAAGACTATAAACAAATAACTTATTGAAACAACTACTTCCCTGGCTGATGCCACGCCGGATATTGAATGATACGAAAGAAAATTATTTTATTTTTATTTATTACTAGTACTAGTAATAACATGCAAATTTATTTTGTATCATTCAATATCCGTGCCGAGTGGTACTTGCCAGGGAAGTAGTTGTTTCAATAAGTTATTTGTTTATAGTCTTACTAGGAAAGGTCCCCAGGCGATTCACCGTTTTCGATTCTAACTCTATGCAGAAATGTTGTAAGTGATGCCAATAAGACATTCTGAAAGTTATAGCCCCTACCTTTGCGTTAAAAAAATGGCGTTATGATAAGCGCTCGATTTATGGTGTCCTGTCCAGACCGGGAACTGGTCGAATATTTCATGAACATTGCATTTTAGAAAAAAAGTGTTTCAGATAAAAGTTTTAAGAATTGAGAAGGCGCATTCAATGGCGGTATTTGGGTCACCGCGGAAGAACGCGTTAGCAAGATCAGATCGAGGTCAGACCAAGGTCAAATTATTTTTTCAACAGACACTGCAATTTTTTATTGTGCAATCTTCTTGTGCTTATCCATTTAAATAACTTTTTTTTTATTTGTCCCACATGTTTTGAGATATTACATTTTTTTAATATTTTGACTATTTCCTCTCAAATGATTGAGAAATAGCTAGGGTCATTAAGACTGCCAATATAATGAGAGATCTTTTATTGATAAAACTGATATTACATCGAGATAAAATCAATCACCGAAAGAATTAAAAAATACAAAAAATAGAAATCACGAGAAGTAGATTGCTGATCAAATACAATCACTGCCACGTGAAGAAACTATGGAAGAAAATCCTTTCTAAATAAAGCTGAGCAAAGATATAAACAAGAAATATAATAAAGCTCTGGAGGATGATGAAACGAAGATTAATCAGGAACTATAGGTTTCCTGGGATTGCGAAAATATAATTGAAGGAAATTGAAGAAATAAATTCAAAATTTTTTGACGAACGAAAAATAAGAAGCAGTGATTTTTTAAGAAATAAACACCGGTTATGAATGAAGATTAATGAACAACTAATAAAGCGAATGATTACGAAAATACAATTGAAGAAATTTGAAGAAATAAAGTCAAAACATTATTTTTTTCACGAATAGAAAATAAGATTCAGTGTTTTTTTAAAGAAATAAACACCAACGATGAATGAAGACTGTAGCACAAATTACAGTATTTTTGTAAATTGAAAAAACTCACACTTTTCTTAAAAAAAAATTCAAATCGAGAAAACACATGAATTATGTTAAATAAATGATACATCTATAACTTAGCAAGTTTTTTTTTAATTTTCTGAGCACCCTGTATATTTTTTATACATTTCTTCATTCGAGTTTTTGAATTTTCGCATCATTAATTGGAAAAAAATCATAAATCATTCAAATCTAGAAAACAAATGAATTATATTAAATAAATGATAAATCTATAAATTAACAAGTTTTTCGAATTTTCTGAGCACCCTATAATTTTTTTTTTGTATTTTTAAATCTCACCCGAGTTTTTGCATTTTTGCATCATTAATTGAAAAAATTCATAACTTTCTTAAAAAGTGATTCACATTCAGAAAACAAATGAATTATATTAAATCAATGATGCATCTATAAATTAGCGAGTTCTTAAATTTTTCTGAGTGCCCTATATATTCTTTCCACATTTTTAAACCTCGCCCAATTTTTTGTATTATTACAATTCCAATTTAGAAAAATCATAACTTTCGTAAAAAATTATTTAAATTAAGAAAACAAATGATTTGTGTTATATTAATGATATATCAATAAATCAGCTGGTTCTTATTTACAATTTTAAACCTCACTCGTGTTTCTGTATTTTTTTCATCACGAAGTGATTTAAATTTAAAAAAATAAATAAATAAAATTAAATCACTGATATATCTATAAATTTGCAGGTTAAATTATAAACGCGAGTTTTTGTATTATTGCACGTTCAACTTAGAAACATCGCAATTCTTGTAAAACGTGATTTAAATGGAAGAAACAAATAAATTGTGTTAAATAAAGAATACATCTGCAAATGTTAGGTTTTCGGAATTTTTTAAACACCCTGTATATTTTTTTATATTTTTAAACGTCAACTTAATATTTACAACTTTGCAACGTTAATTAAAAAAAAAGAGTTTTCACAATTCCTTGTATATTTTTGTTTACATTTTTAAATTCAACACCTTCAGTTTTACACCTTTGATTTAAAAAAATTCTCAAGTGATGGAAAAAACAATTTATATTGGAAAAACAAATTAATTATGATTAATATTTATTTTTAGAAAAACCAAATAGATTTTGAATAAGCGAAACTTCGGCCATTGAGGATGATTTTTTATGGAATTTTTCCTGCGTTTTTTTATATTTTTTTCTACGATGTTTTTGTTCAGGTGCTCAAAAAATGAAAATATTTTTTTTCAAAAATCCATATCTCTATTGAAAATTGTTGAATTTAGAAAAACCAAATTGATTTTGAATAAGCGATACTTCGGCCATTGAGGATGATTTTTTATGGAATTTTTCCTGCGTTTTTAAAATTTTTTCTACGATGTTTTTGTTCAGGTGCTCAAAAAATGAAAATTTTTTTTTTCAAAAATCCATATCTCTATTGAAAATTGTTGAATTTAGAAAACCCAAATTGATTTTGAATAAGCGATACTTCGGCCATTGAGGATGATTTTTTATGGAATTTTTCCTGCGTTTTTAAAATTTTTTCTACGATGTTTTTGTTCAGGTGCTCAAAAAATGAAAATATTTTTTTTCAAAAATCCATATCTCTATTGAAAATTGTTGAATTTAGAAAAACCAAATTGATTTTGAATAAGCGATACTTCGGCCATTGAGGATGATTTTTTATGGAATTTTTCCTGCGTTTTTTTATATTTTTTTTCTGCGATATTTTGTTCAGATGTTCAAAAAATTAAAATTAAAATTTTCAAAAATCCATATCTCTATTGAAAATTAATGACACCTCTGGGAAATGATGTTTTCAAGATTTTTAGAATACTCTGTATAATTTTTCTATATTTATTAAACCCAACCGAGTTTTCTTACCTTTACATTTTTAACTCGATAACTGATGGAATAAATGAATTGTAATTATTCAATAATTTCTTGATAAAAATAAAGTAAAATAAAAATATCATTTTGAACATTTTTGGTGGAAAAAAACAAAATTGTTTTATTCACAAAAAAAGTATTTTTGAAGAAACCAAATTATTCTATTAAAAAAACAAGCATTAAAAAAAAATAAACATTATGTAGATAACAACTTTCCTTCTGAGGAAACCAACATTTTCTATTCAGGGAAAGAAGAAACAAACGACTTTTTTTTCTTTAAATTTCTATACAAAAAAAGGAAGCTTTTTGAAGAAATACGCAACTTGAAGATAATATTTTGTTGAAGAAACGCAAATTTTCTATTCAGGGGAATTTTAAAGAAACGATCATCTCGTAGACAACAATTTTTTTCAAATCACGAATTTTTCTGCAAAGAAAGGAAGGTCTTCGAAGAAATAAACAACTTGAAGACAATATTTTTTGGAAGAAACTAAAATTTTCTGTTTAGAGAAATTTTGATGAAACAAACGGCCTTGTAGACAACTTTTTTCATTAAATCGCCTTATTCGCCCGATCTGGCGCTTTTGTTTGTGGCACCCCTACCGGACACCAGTATTTTCGATTTTATATTCATACCTTTACAGTAACGTACATTTACTAATAACCAAATCGATCATCAAATCAACGTTTATACAAAAAGAAACAAATTACTAGAATCTCCTGACAATGTGCAGGCTCAGACTTAAACAGAATTTATACATAAAATCTCCAGATTCCCATAAAACACCATCTGCTGTCGGCTTTCCGTTTATCACTTATTTATCCCCAAATCCGCTTCCTGCATCACCTGCTCGCTCACACGTTTCCTCCCCCTGAAACACAAACATTCGTACTTTACAGTGCCGACAATGTTTTCTTGTTTTCTCCTTGGTATACATAACAGCACCGTCGACCTCTTACTTATATAACGAGTCAAATAAATTAACCCCTAATAAAATCCGATGATACGGTTACAATTGCGTGTGATTTATGACGTAACGAAATATCAATTAGATTACAAGACCTCGAAAAATTATATTCATTAGTGAATCAATTAAACTTGATTGGAGTACGGAATTAATTAAATAATTACTTAAATAAGACGAAATAGTATATGTGAATATTCAACCTGTTCGTGACTCTTATAATAATTAGTATCCAGTTATGGCGAAACTGTGTGCAAACAAAATTCCATTTCAGGGTGGTAATTATCTTGTATTACTGTAACAATGCTGGGAAGTAATCTGGAGTTCCCATCCCATGTAATTACAAAGTGTATCGTGTTAATGTATGCAGATATTAAATTTAAAAACAGATTTTCATTTCCTGCCGATTCTTTCTGTTTGCCGTTGGCTCCGGCGCGTATTCAAATTAGTTTCGTTGATTAATCCGTTTTCTCGAAACTGGAAGGTTTTTTTTCTGGGTACATCCTGCCATTGTGCGGGCGGGTTTTTGTAGACCAAGTGGGCGGAAATTATTCGAGGGTAAATATTGACAGGTCATACGATTCTATACAATTTGTACTTTTGTGCGTGGAAAAAATGAATACGCTGCGTTGCGTTAAATTCGAAATCTTTCGGACTGTGTCGAATTGAATTACATTGGTGAGTACAACTAATAAGTTTTAAATTTTAACTTTAATGAGTATGAGAGAGAGAGAGAAAGAGAAAAACATCTTTATTCAGACTGCCAAATATTTACATTAAATAAAATTTAAACTTATAAGGGTTAGTCTGTTCGGGCTAATGCTTCAATTTCTAAAGATTATTTTTTATTCTTTAAATTTTGATACAAACTTTCACACAAACCTACCACCAATTATTGTTATATATATTTTTAAAAAAATCAAAAAAAAATCAATCGCAGTCTCATATGAATATTTTTTACTCTCCCCTTTATATTCTTCAATCATTCAGATATTTTCTTTTAATTTGGATTTTGGGGTTTTTTCTAAATATATTTATTACTGCTGTATGCGACATGCAGATAGCTATAGAAGTTACTGATCTTTTATCATTTTATGAAAAACTGTAAATGAATAAGAACGTAATTAAAAATAACAAAGCCTGAAATGACCATTGTAAAGGTGCATTGCATGGTGTATGCATCTTATAAAAAGCAATGTCTATTACACGCCCTAACCGCAACTTCCTGATTATTGTTCCGGTTGATCATTCTACGCAAACAGTTCAGGTGAATAAGTCTTTCTTGGAATTGCTATGATTTTTAAAATAAAGCGTTTAAATATTATATTATCATTAACTACTGACGGGACACAGACCGGTTTCGATCTTTCAGGTCTCAGCAGTGTAGTTGGTTTGATAGAGCAACGGAAATTATTATTGAAATATAAATATTCCAAACACCGTTGAAGGTAGAAAAAACAAAGTTGTGACATCTATTTCCTGGATGTTGTACTAAACCCAATCTGAGTGACATCACCACCGACAGATATAGGAATATGCCAACGGCGGCAAATTGTACTATCAATCCCTTAGACCGGTGTTTCTCAACGTGGGCGATCGACGTCTAAATTGAGCATTTCTCTGGCAATCTGCTTTTGGGGGGGGGCGATGCTCATATTGCGGAGGTGAATGCATTTTAAATACCTGTCATCCAAGATGGCGGAAATCGCCCAAAAACATTAATAATGTGTCTGTCGAAATTGGAACCAAATTTTATTAAACCTTGTTAAGATCAATAAAACTTGTAATTTTGCAAATTTAATCGTGTTTAATATTAAAAAAAAACACAAAATTCTCTACATTTTGAAAATTAAACCATCAAAATCAAATAATTAAGCAATTTTTTTTAAATCAAAAACGCGATTTTTTTTACTTTTTTTTTTTTTTTTTTTTTTTTTTTTTTTTTGGCTTTGGTAATTAAACCATTAGCCATCAGAGAGGTATTGAAAATAACTAATTCTAAATTCACATTCATTCCGAGGATTAAACGGGGTCACAAAGTCTTCTCGCCTGGGGGCTCGTCAAGGCATTTTTATGGTACATACTAAACTAAGCCACGGTTTATGGGTGGGCCACAAGGGGATAAAACAAAGGAAACTCATTTACACACTTACATCTATAAAATTACACAGTATTTATTATACCATAATTTTTATTTCATTAATATATGCTATAAGTTTTTCGTAAATGAATTTATTTCTCGATCCTAGCATACACTTATAACTAAACGGCAGAGCTAATTTAGGAGAAATTGCTTCAAACAGGATCTTCCTCTCATTACAAAATCTGGGGCAAATCATTATAAAATGTTCGAGAGTACCGGACTCCCCACACTCACAAAACGGGTTATCTGTTTGATTTATTTTATATAAATAAAATGGGCATAAACCATGGTTACTTCTTAAACGACAAATTGTCTTTACTGACTTTTTTGCAGAAATTTCCAATTCCAAAAACCAAGGAGTTGCAGGAATTTTTGGACCTAGACCCTTATAGAACATACCATAATTACTTGTCTCGAAGTATAGTTTGAATTCATTTTTAAGTTGTTTTTTGAATATGTTCAGTAGATCCTTTGGTATGATAGGGTAATTCAATGTTGATTCAGTATACAGACCTTCTTTTGCTAGCCTGTCTGCTGTTTCATTGCCTGATATGCCTGCATGACCCTTTACCCAGATTAGAAAAATTTTATTTTTCAAAGCCAATGAATATTTTAAAATTTCTGCAGTGATGTAGTTTAATTTGGATGAAATGTTGAATGACTTGAAAAAATCGACTATACTCTTGCAATCTGTAAATATTATTAAGTTGGTAGTCCTTGGTATATTTAAATTCTTGAGGTATTTAAGGGCTTCAAGTATGGCTATAGTTTCTGCAGAATATACTGACATTATGGTATCTAAGGAAAACGATGTTTTGATATTTCTGACCGGGTCAAAAAACGCACCTCCATATAATCCTTCAGAACTGGATCCATCAGTATAGATCCTGTAAGAATTTGGCCATTTCGATGAAATATATTCATGAAAAGACTGACTTATACTTTCCGGTGGTAATGCACCATAATAATGATAACCGTAATAATAAGTCCTCATAGACTGAATCAATCCTTCATATGGGATTGAATATAAAAGATTTAAAGTAGGTTTGTGTAGTTTCGTTTCGTATGGTTGTATTAGTCGATAACATTCAACAAGTATTGGGGATTTCTTAATAATCCAATAACGAGTTGATAAATCCAAGATCGAAAGATCAAATATTTTACTTAATAATTTAGAATTCTGAGATGTAAGTGACAACAAGAATTTCAGTCCTAAAAATTTACGTCGCATATAAAGAGGTTTCTCATTACATTCAGCATATAGGAAGTTAATAGGTGTGCTGCGTAATGCTCCGATACATAATCTAAGACATTTATTTTGTACTATGTCAATTTTCTTCAGATGGCATTTACTGGCATTACCGTAAAAAATACTACCATAATCAATAACAGCGCGAACAAATGATCTATATATCAATAAAGAGATGGCAGGATCGGCACCCCAATTATTGGATGACAAAACCCTTAAAATATTTATGCCTTTCTCAACTCTTGATGTAATATACGCTATATGTGAATTCCATAATAATTTGCTGTCTAAATACATTCCTAAAAATTTGACAATTTTAGTGTGGTTATACCATTTTCCATCCAATAGAACTTGATCCGTTTCGAATCTACTCCGAGTAAATGTACAAATTTTTGATTTTTCTTCAGACATGGATAACCCGTTATCCGATAGGTATAATTTTACTTTATTGATAGTTGTGCTCAATACTGAGAAACAATTTTTTATATTTTTATCTTTTGTATAAATACAAAAGTCGTCCGCATATTGGATTATTTTAATGTTGTCATCAAATATTAATTCTAAATCGTACAAGAATAATGCATACAAAATAGGGCTTAGGATACTACCCTGGGGTAAACCTATGCTTGTAGTTTGCGGACCGAATACCTTGTCGTTAACATGTAGAGATATTCTACGCTCGGAAAATAAATTTGTTATTAGTGTCACAATAGATTCAGGAAAGTCCAATTGAAACAGCTTCTCCGCCAATAATGAAAGGTTTACACTGTCATATGCACCTTGTATGTCGATGAAAAACCCAGATATGGATTCATTATTCGAGAAAGCAATTTGTATATCAGTTATAAGTGCCCCCAATGTGTTATAAGTTGAATTAAATCTACGAAAGCCAGTCTGAGTACTTGGGAATTTATTTTGTGATTCTATCCACCATTCTATCCTGGTTTTTAAGATTCTTTCGAATGTTTTTAACACACATGATGAAAGTGCTATCGCTCTATAAGAGATAGCCAGCCATGGGTCCTTTCCTGCTTTTAATAAGGCAATCACTTTATATTCCTTCCATTCTAATGGAATTTTGCCGTCTGACAATATATTATTAAAAATACGCACTAGATGTTGTTTTGCATTTAAAGGCATATTATCCAACATTCTGTAACTAATATTATCGAGACCCGGAGCACTTTCAACGTTTTTTTTAATGTTTAAGTTTAATTCCTTGTACGTAATTTCTTTATTTAAAAAGTGTTGATTATTTTGAGATGGCATCTCTGTTGCACCATAATTTTGAACTGAAGGTGGCGCCAATTTGTTTAGAAATTCTTCACACCACTCGCCGTCTACGATGGGCTGTTTATTTACATACGAAGTGTTTTTGATTTTCCTTATTTCGCTCCAAATATTTTTTATTGGTGTACTGTGATTTAAATTAGCACAAAATTTCCTAAAAGATTCTTTTTTACTTTTAGATATTGTTCTTTTGACAATAGCCACACACTTTTTATATTCTATTAAATTGGAGATATTAGGGTTAGAATTATATCTTTTCATTGCATTTGATTGCTCTTCAATTGCCCTTTTACAATTATCATTCCACCATGGTTTTGAAAACCGCGTTGTACGATGAGAGTTATTAGACTTATATACAGGAATGGCTGTTTCGGATGCATTGTTAAGATTTTTTGTAAAAGACGAATAATTACTATCATTTGCCCCAGAAATTTCAGTTAGTATTTCCAATTTCTGCTTGAATATTTCCCAATTTGCTTTGCCCACGTTCCATTTCTTATTTGCATTAAAATTACTTGAGTTTGGTTGGTGTTTAATTATAATATTAATCGGAAAGTGGTCTGATCCCAATGTATTGTCTAAAGTATTCCAATTTGCAACCCCAGCTATATCTGGGGTGCAGATAGTTATGTCTATAGCAGATAAAGGTAAATTTGGCCCCTTAAGTAATGTAGCGGAGCCGTCATTAATAAAGCATAAATTACATTCTTCTATGGCTTCTAAAAGATTAACTCCTTTATTGTCAGTTCTTGAATCTCCCCAAGCACTATGGTGACAGTTAAAATCACCGCCAATCAAAAACGGCCCTTTAATACTTTTTAAAAATCGACTCCACTGTTGTCTACTCACCGTTACACTAGGACTACAATAAATAGAAATAAATGTTATTGTTTTATTATGTTTAAGAGCTATTGAAATTCCAATTGCATTAACCCCGGGAATCTTGTAAAAAGAAACACTAGGGTCGTACGGAATGTTATTTTTTAATAAGATACATGCTCCCGTTTTGCCATTCGGATTATCGTCTCTAAATATATTAAATCCAGAAAAAACAAAAGGTGTGTGAGGATTTAACCATGATTCACTTATCAAACATACATTACTCTTTTGTTTAAAAATTAAGTACTGTAGAGCTTCCTTTTTATTTTTCATGGATCTAGCATTCCATTGAATTATATTTAACTCAGCCATTGCAACGATTTAGATTTTAAAACTATCTCTATTTGATTTTTAATAACTGATTCTAGGTTAAGGTTTGTTTCTTTGCTTCTAATTATATCAATGATCTTAGTAGAAATTTCCTGGATTAAACCAGATAAAGATTCATTATTTTGGATATGGGATTCTACATTATTATTTAAGCACGCTCCATTGCTGTTTTCCAATCGTACTGGAGAAATAATGTTTCTATGTTGCTCTTGAATAAACAACTCTTTCTGAGAATAATCAATTTCTTTACGTTTTCGTTTATTTAAATTGACAGACTGGTGTAATGTAGGAAATTCCCTATTATTTAAATTATCAATATTACTGCCTCCTGCAACCACTCCCGAAAATGAAAATTCTTGTTTCTTAACCGCATCCCTATATGATATGTTTTCTATACTCATTATGTTTTTTATTGATTTTTGTTTTTTAAATTCAGGACACTCTTTGTGATTCGTTGAAATATGTCCTCCCCCGCAATGAATGCATTTTATAGGCACTGGATTTGAACATTCGTTCGATTCGTGATCCCCCAAACAAAGAACACAACGTTTTTGCGCTTTACATTGCGTACTTATATGACCGTATCTCAAACATCTCAAACATTGAATTACGCGTTGAATATAAGGCTCAACACGACAGATTACCCGAAAAATTTCAACCGCTGTAGGTAATATTTTCCCTTTAAAAGTTACTAGAATTGATTGTGTGGGCTTGTACGTTACTTTATCGTCAATGTGTACACGTCTATTTAGACGTTTTGTCTCCAGTATTGAAAATGACTCCCCAAACAACGGTTTAATTAAATTACTAATTTCGTTCTCTGATATACTAGTATCTACACCTTTAATAACCCCCAATCTGCGAATCATAAATTGGGGTATATAAGACACAATATTCTTGTTTTTGAGAATATCCGACTCTAGTAATTTATTAGCGGAAAGGTAGGTGCGCAAAACTATTTTTACTCTATTTTTACCCAATGATGCAATCTCAATTATTTGATTGTCTACATCTTTATGGTTTGTGAAAATTAGTTTACCGATAGACATTGGATGTAATTTACCAAGGGACGAATTATTACTGCTATTATCTCCCTCCAAATATATTTGAAAAGGACCTGTATCCTTAAGATCATAACGATATTGAATTCGTTGTTTAGTCGGGCTATTTATACTCTTGTTATCATTTTTCATTGTATTGGAGATGAGCGCGTCTCCACTTTTTACCGCATTATTCTCTCTATTGCTCGTGGATGGATTGACCTTGGGTACATTTAACACGTGGTCAGCACTTTGTGAATTAAAATTGGGGTTTAATATCTGGGTATTTAATTCATATGTAGGGCTATTTATCACTTCCATCGACTCAAATATAACCCCAGCGGGAATTAATAAAGAATTTGTCTTATCTGTTACTGGGTTTCCCGAGGGAAACCCAGCTTCCGGATCCATTGTCTCTGCTACTCAGTCCCTTCTCGTTTGTAACAACACTTCACTTAAACTATAACTATAACTGTACTTTTGTAAATAAATTTGGACACTATAAATAGATTTAATTACTGTCGATCGCTCCGCGTTAAAATTCGATGTTCACGCTACGAGAACTCAAACACCAATCTTTTTTTACTTTAAACTTGGAAAACAACAAATTTTGGCAACTTTCTTTACACGATATGTATATTTCTTTATATTTTTTAAAACACACGAAATTCGCTACATTTTGGAGTTTAAATCATCAAAATCAAGTAACACGTTCGTTAGTTGGGCAATTTTTTAAAATCAAAAACGCGATTTTTTTTCCTTTGAACTTGGAAAACAACAGATTTTGGCAATTTTCTCTGAACGATATGTATATTTCTTTATATTTTTTTTAAACACGCGAAATTCGCTACATTTTAGAGTTTAAATAATCAAAATCAAGTAACACGTTCGGAAGTTAGGCAATTTTTTTAAAAATCAAAATCACGATTTTTTTTACTTTAAACTTGGAAAAAAACCAATTTTGGCAACTTTCTTTGCACGTTATGTATATTTCTTTATATTTTTTTTAAAACACACGAAATTCGCTACATTTTGAAGTTTAAATCATCAAAATCGAGTAACACGTTTGGAAGTTGAGCAATTTTTTTAAATCAAAAACGAGATTTTTCTTACTTTGAACTTGGAAATTAACAAATTTTGGCAACTTTCTTTGCACGATGTGTATATTGCTTTATATTTTTTTAAAACGCACGAAATTCGCTACATTTTGGAGTTTAAATCATCAAAATCAAGTAACACGTTCGTTAGTTGTGCAATTTTTTAAAATCAAACACGCGATTTTTCTTACTTTGAACTTGGAAAATAACAAATTTTGGCAACTTTCCTTCAACGATCTGTATATTTCTTTATATTTTTTTAAAACGCACGAAATTCGCTACATTTTGAAGTTTAAATCATCAAAATCAAGTACGACGTTCGGAAGTTAAGCATTTTTTTAAAATCAAAAACGCGATTTCTTTTTACTTTGAACTTGAAAAACAACAGATTTTTGCAACTTTCTTTGAACAATATGTATATTTCTTTAATTTTTTTTAAACACAAGAAATTCGATACATTTTGAAATTTAAATCATCAAAATCAAGTAACACGTTCGGAAGTTAAGCAATTTTTTTAAATCAAAAACGCGATTTTTTTTTTACTTTGAACTTGGAAAATAACAAATTTTGGTAACTTTCTTTGAACGATCTGTATATTTCTTTATATTTTTCTAAAACACAAAATTCGCCACATTATGGAGTTTAAATCATCAAAATCAAATAACACATTCGGAAGTTGAGCAATTTTTTAAAATCAAAAACGCTATTTTTTTTACTTTAAACTTGAAAAACAACAGATTTTGGCAACTTTCTTTGAACGATTCGTACATTTCTTTATATTTTTTTAAAACACACAAAATTCGCTACATTTTGGAGTTTAAATCATCAAAATCAAGTAACACGTTCGGAAGTTAAGCTTTTTTTTTAAATCAAAAACGCTATTTTTTTAATTTGAACTTGGAAAACAACAGATTTTGGCAACTTTCTTTGCACGATGTGTATATTTCTTTATATTTTTTTAAAACACACGAAATTCGCTACATTTTGGAGTTTAAATCATCAAAATCAAGTAACACGTTCGGAAGTTGAGCAATTTTTTTTAAATCAAAAACGCGATTTTTTTACTTAGAACTTGGAAAATAACAGATTTTGGCAACTTTCTTCGAACGATATGTATATTTCTTGAATTTTTTTGAAAACACACGAAATTTGTTACATTTTGGCGTTTAAATCATCAAAATCAAGTAACACGTTCGGAAGTTAAGCAATTTTTTTAAATCAAAAACGCGATTTTTTTTACTTTGAACTTGGAAAACAACAAATTTTGGCAACTTTCTTTGCACGATGTGTATATTTCTTTATATTTTTTTAAAACACACGAAATTCGCTACATTTTGTAGTTTAAATCATCAAAATCGAGTAACACGTTTGGAAGTTGAGCATTTTTTTTAAATCAAAAACGCAATTTTTTTTACTTTGAACTTGGAAAATAACAGATTTTGTCAACTTTCTTCGAACGATATGTATATTTCTTTATATTTTTTTAAAATACACGAAATTCGCTACATTTTGAAATATAAATCATCAAAATTAAGTACAACGTTTGGAAGTTGAGCAATTTTTTTAAATCAAAAACGCGATTTTTTTTACTTTAAACTTGGAAAACGACAAATTTTGGCAACTTTCTTTGAACGATACGTAAATTTCTTTATATTTTTCTAAAACACACGAAATTCGCCACATTTTGTAATTTAAATCATCAAAATCAAGTAACACGTTCGGAAGTTGAGCAATTTTTTAAAATCAAAAACGCGATTTTTTTTACTTTGAACTTGGAAAACAACAGATTTTGGGAACTTTCTTTCAACGATATGTATATTTCTTTATATTTTTTTTAAACGCACTAAATTCGCTACATTTTGGAATTTAAATCATCAAAATCAAGTAACACTTTCGACAGTTAAACAATTTTTCAAAATCACAAAGCGATTTTGTTGATGTTGATCTTGAAAATGTTCGTTACTTTTCATTATCAAGAAATGCTTCTAACACCTAAGCAATTTTAAAAACTCGAAATCGCGAATTTGTTGCCTTTGAATTTGAAGGATTTTGATAGTTTTCGTTAATCCATTATTAAGGTTTCATAAAAAAATTGAAATAAAATAAGTTTTCAACATTTTAACAAATAATTCATCACAATCATCACCTTCAATACCTTAGCAGTTCTATAAAATTAAAATTTAAGATTGTGACAGGAAATTTCTTAATATCCTTTTAAATTATACTAAATTCTTTGAATTTTTACACTCAAGAAACTTTAAACTTTATTTTAAGCTTTTAAAATTTTAAGGGGACGAATTAAGAAGCGCACCTGACAAAGTGGACGTTTGGCCCCAAAAGATTGAGAAACACTGCGGCTTAGACAATCCCTCAAATGTCGTACTATATTAAAAAGAAAACCCGAAAAGTCACGAAATCATTATAATCTATCGATCCACAAAATTCGGTACCAACATCCACATCTAAATTATCATATTAAATAGTCTCTGGTATAGTTATAACTACCAAATATTTTATAATAATGATTTTTATTAAGATGAATTGGATAAAATCACAACATTAAAAATCGACTGTCAGTATTAGTTTATGACTGAAAATTGTTGGGTTTGAATTATCGTATTTCACAATCTACGATATTAGATGGCGAGACGAAACACTATCGGCGTCGAATCTATTCTTACCTTACCTTATAAGCGCGCTTAAATTAACACGCCCCTAGGGGCCGAAGAGCAGCTGCAATCTGAAAACTGTATGCCACATTTTGCTATTTAAAATACCTAGAAGTCATGCTGTGTGGTGAATTAGCATGGGATTACAAATGATTTTTCATACGATAGGAGGGATCCTTTTCTCTATGTAAGAGGAACATATTAAGTTAAATTTAGGGGGTAACAATTAGGCGAATTATACTTACAGACATTTTCGATAAATAATATCAACGGAAATTTCCATTTAACTGTTATAAAGTATTTATTAAATTAAATATAAATTTTAAAGAAGAGTTTTAACAAAATATACATAATAAATCTTACCAAGACTAGAATAAAACAACGATTTCTCTGACTAGTTCTGTTATAAGGCAAGTTGATTATTAATTATACATATGATTTACTTTTCAGGGAATATTCTCCAAATATTGTACTTACTGAAAATGTCAAAACCCAAAAATCGATGTTTTTGAAATTCCTGACTAGACAGGACTCCCTCCAGGGAGGCTTGTCGTCTGGATATTTTTTCAAAACTTTTTTCAGGGCTTTTTTTGTACTTTTCTTCTTCGGGACTTTTTTTAGGATTTTTTTGTCAATTTAAAGCCCGTGACGCGTCAACAAAAAAAACTCGATAATACCTTTTTCTTCATCAGAAGAACGAGTTAAAAATTTCATCTAGGAAAAAATGCAAAAAATTGGCAAGTCACCATGAACATGTTGGAAAATTTTCAAAAAAATCGATTTTTTCAAACTTTGATCGGCCGTAGCGGCTAAACGAAAACTCCAAATTGAACGCGGTTTGCAAATCTGTGCTCCTTGTGTGTAAATTAGTCGGATTCAATTAAAATTGGCGATTTAAAATTTTTGACGAAAACCTGAAAAACTACCCAAGGGTCACTTACTTTTGCTCAAAAATTGGCTTTAAAATAATTTCCTGAAGAAACCACTGGTTCGATTCGGGGTTTCTGCATATCACAGGAAAGATCCCTTTAAGATGCCTGGGAAAATGTATTTTTACCAGAACAAATGTCGATTTGAAGCCCGTGACGCGTTAGCAAAGAATACTCGAAAATGGAAAAAATCGAAAAAATCTCTCTTTTAATAATCATCGTAGATCCTTATATAATATATTTTTCTTCATCAGAAGAAGGAGTTAAACCGATTGGCGTTAAAAAAATGTATCTAGGAAAAAATGCAAAAAAAATGGCAAGTCACCTTGAACATGTTTGAAAATTTTCAAAAATATCGATTTTTTCAGACTTTGATCGGCGGTAGCGGCTAAATGAAAACTCCAAATTAAACGCGCTCTTTGTGTGTTAATTAGTCGAATTCAATTAAAATTTGTGATTTTTAATTTTTGAAGAAAACTTGAAATAATAATAATTGTAGAGAATGACAAAATGAAGAACTTATAAAGAGTAAGTTTTTTTCGAAATCTCTTCAGTTTTTGTTTTTTTTGTTCGATGAACATTTAAAATATGATGTGGCCATCATGTTACTTTCTCCGACTTGATGGTATCATTTATATTTACGCTTTCATGGTTTATTTTTAATTTAAATCATATTTTAAATGTACATCGAGCGTTGCATAAACTCGGATGAAACTGACGTTTACAACGTCAAAATTATGAAAGATGGAAAAATTATACTTCAAATCCAAAAACTCGGTTTACTCAAAAACTAACGAGATTTCGAAAAAAAATTATTCTTTAGAAGTTGTTCATTTTGGCATTCTCTACAATTATTTTTCACATAAATTTGCTGTAACTATTATCGTTTTATGATTATAAACCAAAAATTTAAAAAAAATTAATAAATTTTTTTTCACGAATAGAAATGATTTTATGAAAAATATTTTCAAGCAAAAGATGTTCATTTCTTTCTTGTCTTTAATGCTTGTTTAAATATTTTTGTGATATTTTTCATATTTAAGAAAATATTGGCAAAAAACAAAAAACAGTTAAGGTAAACACCCACTTCCGGTGTACGAAATTTTACCAAAAGCTTTTCAGTTCTTCGGATTATCAAATAAGATGTATGTTCAAAGTTTCATATCAATTGCTCTATTAGTTTTTGAGATACAGCGCACACAGACAGACACACACACACACAGACACAGACACACACACACACACACACACACACACACACACACACACACACACACACACACACACACACACACACACACACACACACAAAAAAAATTTCCAGAAATTGTTGAAATGGTATCTAGGGACCCCAAAACGGATATTTCCGCAAAAAAAATTTTTGAAAAAAAAATCACGATCACAATACTTTCTCGTACTTCGTAACGGAGAAAGTAAAAAACCACGAAAGCGTTAATGTAAAGGATACTTCAAGTCGGAGAAAGTAACATGATGGCCACCTCACCATTTTTTATATTGCCTCTGAGCACATCTCTTCAGTGATTTCTTCAGGAATTTTTTTCGGATTTTTTTTTCAGGGCTGTTTTTCAGAAGTTCTTTAGGAACCATTCATTACTTTTTTTTGGGACCTTCTGGATTTTTTATGACTTTTTCAGGACCTGTATAGGACATTTTTCCAGGACTTATTTTTATTTTTTCTGGACTGTCTTTGGGACTATTCTTCGAGACTTTCTTCAGTACTTTTTCAGGACTATTTTTCAGGACTTCTTCAGGACTTATTTAAGACTTTTCGGGACTTTTTCTCAGAATTTTCTTCAATACTTTTTTCGGGACTATTTCTTAGGATTTTTTTCAGGACTTTCTCCAGGACTTCCTCCAGGACTTTCTCCAAGATTTTCTCCAGGACTTTCTCCAGGTCTTTTTTTAAGACTTTCTTCGGAACTCTTCAGGACTTATTTAAGACTTTGTCGGGATTTTTTCTCAGGATTTTCTTCAGGACTTTTTCGGGAATATTTCTCAAGATTTTTTCAGGACTTTCTCGAGGACTTTCTCCAGGACTTTCTTCAGGTCTTTTTTTAAGACTTTCTTCGGAACTCTTCAGGACTTATTTAAGACTTTGTCGGGATTTTTTCTCAGGATTTTCTTCAGGACTTTTTTCGGGATTATGTCTTAGGATTTTTTCAGGACTTTCTCCAGGACTTTCTTCAGGTCTTTTTTCAAGACTATCTTCGGGATTCTTCAAGACTTTTTTCATGATTTTATCTTTGCAAGTTGTTTTATGACTTCCTTTCGGGACTTTTTCTAGACTTTCTTCATGACTTTATTTAAAAGTAGGACCTTTTTAGGACTTTTTCAGGCCGTTATTTTAGAATTTTTAATTAGAACTTTTTTAGGACTTTTTTTAGTATTCTTTTCTTTAAGACTATTTGTCAGGAATTTTATAATCATTTTTTCAGGGCTTTACTCAGAACTTTGTTCAAGAGTTTTTTTCAGGGCTTTACTCAGAACTTTGTTCAAGAGTTTTTTTCAGGACTTCTTTTGTAGGACATTTTTCAAGACTTTTTCCGCAATTTTTTGTCAGGAATTTTTTAATAATTTTTTCAGGATATTTATCAGGGCTTTTTTCATGATTTCTTTCAAGCCATTTTTTCAGGACTCGTTTTGCAGCACATTTTCGACACTTTCTTTACAAGATTTTATTCAGGACTCTTTTTGCAGGATTTTTTCAGGACATTTATTTACGCTTTTTTTCAGGACTTTGAAGGGTTTTTTTAATAATAATAATAAGTTTATTAAAATAAAATACAGCATACAATTTGATATTTTACATATAATAAAAAAACTAAGACAAATATCTTGTGCGTGGGAATTAGTACATATTAAATACTCTAAAACTAAATAGAAATAATTTAAAATAAATACAATGGAATGAAAAGCAAATACACCAAATGATACTTATTACAAATTTATAACGTAAACGCTTAGAACAATCCTTCAAAAATATTGTCACAATAAGCTTCGTGTTGATGTAATACAATTTTTTTAAGTTCACATTTTAATTTGTCTTCTGCACTTAAACTTCTTATATGTAAAACATGGTATTGCATTCCTAACTTTTGGTAGCACATAATCAAGGGACCTCTGGCCTTCTTCAGGTCATTATTTTCAGGATTTTTTCGGCAGAACTTTCTTCCCGACTTTTTTTCAGAACTATTTTCGGGGCTGTCTTTTAGGACTGCTTTCTACCCAAAACAGTTTCAAGGTTGTATTATATGCTAATTTACTCATTTAACATTTACATCTAATAATCGATCAATTCCACGGTGGATCATGATCCACTATCTTTGCGTAAGGTAGTTTTTTTCATACGATTAGTTTAATAGCCTCTAGTAAACTAGCTTACCAGTGGATAGTATTGTTGAAACATTTCAACTTCACTAGTTCAGCTGGTATAAACGACCTAATTTTAACCTTTTTTTTCTTTAAGCAAAGACGCACTTGTTCGTCGTCATGGTTAAAATTTTTTTGAAGCAAACAACATCCATGTGGCCTTCACTAGAAGATACCTGTCCACGAATCTAAATTAATAAAATAACAACCCTGTACCTCAACATGAGAGTGCTCAACAGTGGGCTAATGTGGAAGAAACATATATGGATGAAAACACTGCAATTCGACCTGAAATATATTGGCAAATGTGATGACTCATGGGAAGAAATTCCAAACTAAGTACAGACAATAAATAAAACAATAATCAATCCGACGAGGACTTGTAGCACGCGTAACACACGACTATGGGAAACATTGCGTTTCCTTTCAAAATTGGCTTCACGATCACAATACTTTCCCATACTTTGTGCGAAGAAAGTAAAAATAAAATATGAAGTACAAAGTCAAAAATTAAAAATGAAACTAGTCCTGTATGAAATTTTACATTAGTTCATGAAACAAATAAATATGTATAAACTTTAACTGTTGATTTGCAGTATAAGAAAATTTAAAAACACCACAGTTTGCAAACTAAACCTATTTTTAGTTTAAGAATGTATTGTTGGAACTTTAGCCACAACTTTCCAATTTCTAGTGGTATAAGAAAGTTTCATTTTATAAATTTTAACTTTTTTTTTTTTTTTTGTAAATCAAAATAGAGAATCGTGTATAAAATCGGAACGTGCACCTGCTGGGCTAGTGCACATTGTCATTATGGCCATAATTGTGTGTCCGTAGCACGCATCGAAAATTTTGCGGTCGTTCCACCTTGGATTGTTCCTTCCATCTGTTCCTTCGGCGCACTTAACAATTTTCTTTACGCTCGTGCACCCCGTGGTAAATGTAAACATAAATACTACCTTTTGGCTAAGCACAGGTGTTTCAAAGGATTGTTGAATGCACAATGCGGTGCCGAGATTAAAGGGTTGGGTTCGTGGTTCCGTATCGGATTTCTTTTATTATTTATGGAATTCTGAAACATCAAAGAAATGTAGAGGGTCGAAGAGGGATGATTGTTTTTATAAATTTATGGATTATGTAGGTATAAATGATGAAGATAATGTTAATATTTCCGAACTTCAACCTCCTTAGTAATTCAATATGTAATGGCTTCAACAAACAATAACATTAACACATTGTTGTCGGGACACGTAAAAATACGTTTCTCGCAAACTAGAGGAGTTTTTAGGTTACCCTTGGATAAATGTTGATACTGTTTCCAAATTCATAACCGATGCGATGAACTTGTATATTGGAGATGACTTGTTCACATATTTTGCAGAGGAATCGGTTGGGTATTATAAGCAAAATATTAAAAAATTAACCGCTCCAGCCAAAATGCACCGGCACTACAATGTGTTAATTTAAAAATTTAATTATATCATCCATAATTCCCCTCAACCATCCTTCCTTTATAAAAACATTCAACGGAATAAATAACAAAAATTGACCTATTCAAGGATTTTTCATTTTTTTGTACTTTTCTGGAGCAGCACTTTCGTTCTATATTTAAATAAAGACCCTGTCTATGTACATATGTAGTTCATTTCTCTTTTTGATTCGCTAATATAAAGCGTATCTTATCTCCAGACTATTAAATAACTACTGAGCAAATATAATGTATTTGCACAGAATCAATAAATGCATAAACCATTTATTGATTTTATTCAATTATCAAAAAGTATATACAGATATCAGGTCAGAATATATGTCATATCAAATTTCAAGATGACCTACCGAGAACAGGGCTTAAGATTTTTTAATTCGCACTTCTTTCTAGTGAATAAAAAATTATAAAAACAACTGCAACACACTTGAAATTTTCCAAATTTATTCAAAATACATTAATCTTAATAAATCTCTAAGAAACTCAAAATACCCAATCACAGGTTTTCAAGATAACCGGCCGATAACAGTGCTTGAGATTTTTTTTAATTTGCACTTCTTCCGAGTGAAAAAAAAATTATAAAAACAACGGCAACACACTTGAAATTTTCCAAATTTACCCAAAATACATTAATCTTAATGATCCTCAAAAAAACTCAAAATACCCCATCACAGGTTTTCAAGATAATCGGCCGATAACAGCGCTTAAGATTTGTTTTAATTTGCACTTCTTCCGAGTGCAAAAAAGATTATAAAAACAACTGCAACACACTTGAAATTTTCCAAATTTACTCAAAATACATTAATCTTAATATATTTCTAAAAAACTCAAAATACCCCATCACAGGTTTTCAAGATAATCGGCCGATAACAGAGCTTAAGATTTTTTTAATTTCCACTTCTTCCGAGTGAAAAAAAATTATAAAAACAACTGCAACACACTTGAAATTTTCCAAATTTACTCAAAATACATTAATCTTAATATATTTCTAAAAAACTCAAAATACCCCATCAAGGTTTTCAAGATAATCGGCCGATAACAGCGCTTAAGATTTTTCTTAATTTGCACTTCTTCCGAGTGAAAAAAAAATTATAAAAACAACTGCAACACACTTGAAATTTTCCAAATTTACTCAAAATGCATTAATCTTAATATATCTCTAAAAAACTCAAAATACCCCATCACAGGTTTTCAAGATAATTGGCCGATAACAGCGCTTAAGATTTTTTTTTAATTTGCACTTCTTCCGAGTGAAAAAAAAAATTATAAAAACAACTGCAACATACTTGAAATTTTTGCAAATTTACTCAAAATGCATTAATCTTAATAATCTTCAAAAAACTCAAAATACCCCATCAAGGTTTTCAAGATAATCGGCCGATAACAGCGCTTAAGATTTTTCTTAATTTGCACTTCTTCCGAGTGAAAAAAAAATTATAAAAACAACTGCAACACACTTGAAATTTTCCAAATTTACTCAAAATACATTAATCTTAATAATCCTCAAAAAAAACTCAAAATACCCAATCACAGGTTTTCAAGATAATCGGCCGATAACAGCGCTTAAGATTTTTTTTAATTTGCACTTCTTCCGAGTGAAAAAAAAATATAAAAACAACTGCAACACACTTGAAATTTTCCAAATTTACTCAAAATGCATTAATCTTAATAATCCTCAAAAAAACTCAAAATACCCAATCACAGGTTTTCAAGATAATCGGCCGATAACAGCGCTTAAGATTTTTTTTAATTTGCACTTCTTCCGAGTGAAAAAAAAATATAAAAACAACTGCAACACGCTTGAAATTTTCCAAATTTACTCAAAATACATTAATCTTAATAAACCTCTAAAAAAACTCAAAATACCCCATCATAGGTTTTCAAGATAATCGGCCGATAACAGCGCTTAAGATTTTTTTTAATTTGCACTTCTTCCGAGTGAAAAAAAAATATAAAAACAACTGCAACACACTTGAAATTTTCCAAATTTACTCAAAATACATTAATCTTAATAAACCTCTAAAAACCTCAAAATACCCCATCACAGGTTTTCAAGATAATCGGCCGATAACAGCGCTCAAGATTTTTTTTAATTTGCACTTCTTCCGAGTGAAAAAAAAATTATAAAAACAACTGCAACACACTTGAAATTTTCCAAATTTACTCAAAATACATTAATCTTAATAAACCTCCAAAAAAACTCAAAATACCTCATCACTGATTTTTAATATAACAACACAACACACAATTCTGGATGAATTTTTCAAATCTGCTATTTTGTTCAAGAGTTATCTTCTCAAATAAATGCTTGACGATTTTTATCTTCTCAGGAAACATGACCCATAAAAAATCTGGAAATAATGCAAATTAAATCAATTCAATCCGATTACGCAACTGACCGGAAAAAATACACACAATTTTACAGTTTAATTTACAATTTAAGAAAAACGCACTTTTTACCACTTTTTTGGTACAAGTCGAATATAATAGTTAATAAGCATGCAAATCTCATTTTTTAATATTCAAAACAAGGTTTCTACACTTGCAACTCAAATCGCGCGGGGGCCGCCACACCCATCTTATCCCGCTACCCTCAATTCTTCTTAATATAAAACACCAGCTTTTAAAATATAAATTGTGAAAGTGTTATTTTTAATAATGCTCATAAAACACTATAGTTCTTCTTAAAGATATAATTAAGTTATAAATATTACATAAAGCACCCTTACCACCACAATTATATAATTTGTAACATTCGACCATTCCCTAATCAAATCTAATTCGGTAATTATCGCTAACTTGCATCGAAATTAAATTAAACTGCTCCTCAATTATCCACTCAAATTTAAAAAAAAAGCAGCTGATTGGGTTTAATTTCATAAAAAAGTAATTGAATTAGTGTCGCCGATAGGTCCCACATGCTATTGCAGGGGGTCAATTAATGCATTAAAAAGACATTCGCCCATTAATGTAAACGTAATTGTCTAATTGGTCATTACAATTACTAAATGAAGATAAGTTAGGGGAAATGGACGTTTTTAAATTTGTAAATTGCGAGAAAATCATTCGAAATGGCGGACTTGGGTGAATAGCGTAGGCAACCCAATCTACAGCACGGCGTTTTTTAAGGATAGAACACGCAAATACTAACATTATTGAATTTCAATTAAATAAATTAATAAATATCTACTCCTGATATATTTCAATAAATTCGGCCTGTAAAACTAAAATTCTTACCCATTTAATCGTCTCTCACCTTGTATATGCTTTATACTTATTAGTACTATTAACCCTCTATTGCACAAGCCCTATAACACGAATTACATAATTGTTTTTTTGGCTTAGGAATCTGGTCCATTCTGTCAATGGTAACTAACTAAGGTTTAACTAACCACCGCGGCCCCTACATAATTATTGTATCTAATATGCGACACTTAATGTAATTTTTAAGATTTCTCCAGTTTGAATTGAATATTAAATATGCTACCATAGAGAATTAACTAAAATTTAATAAAAGCTTATTTCATTACAAACTTTTATTTTAGCGATTGAACATTTTATTGTATTAGTACATATGACTATCGTATGTGTGTCTAGTCTGTAATTCTGGCGTGTACTCAATACATACATTGCAGATATCTCTATTGACACCAAACATAGATTATTTATTTATCTAATCGAAGCATATTTATAATCATACTAAAAATTATTCCAAGAAACTGCAAACAGTGAGTAATGTCTCATAATTAAAAAAAGTAAAATTACTTAATTTCAAACATTATTACATCAAAACAGCGGAATAATGAATAATAACATATCAATAGCTATTAATTCTACGAAATAAATTTAGAGTTTGAATGTCAAAATTTAAAAATGCTGCGACAATTTCTTTTAGGAAGGTGTCGAATTTTAAACAAGCCATTTTTATTGAACACGAAATTATTATTATTATTGTGCAATTTAAATTTTCCAGTTGCATACAAAAATTGAGTCAGATGGTAAAATTGACTTTTTTTAAATTCAGTTAAAAAAAATTGAAAAACAATGGCAACAAGCTTAAACTTTTCTATAATGACTTAGAATAGATGCCACTACAAGATTTTATAAAAATCCCAAAATATCCTTTCCCTCAATTACAGGATAACCCTACTGGAACATCCTTGTGTTAATTTTTAAGTTAAAATTTTTGAAATTGGACTAAAAAAAATATTTACTACAAAAATTAAACGTTTTGAAGCTACTTCAAATAGATGCTACTACGTGATTTCATAAAAATTATAAAATTCCCCCTCCGTCAATTACAAGATAATTCCACTTAAACGTCTCAGTATTCATTCCAAAGTAACTTTTTTTTTAAATTCCGCTAAAAAAAATTGAGAAACAATGGCAACAAGCTTAAAACTTGTCATACAGACTTGTAATACGTGTTACTACAAGATTTCATAAAAATCCTAAAATATCCCCTCCCTCGATTACAAAATAATCCCACCTAAACGTCATGGTGTTCATTCCTAAGTAACATTTTTTAAATTCCAATAAAAAAATGGTGATGTGGCCATCATGTTACTTTCTCCGACTTGGTGGTCATAGCCATTTATATTTACGTTTTCATGGTTCATTTTCAATTGAAATCATATTTTAAATGTACATCGAGCGTTGTGTAAACTCTGATGAAACTGACGTTTAAAACGTCAAAATTATGAAACATGGAAAAATTATACTTCAAATTCAAAAACTCGGATTACTCAAAAACTAACGAGATTTAGAAAAAAACTTATTCTTTAGAAGTTGTTCATTTTGGTATTCTCTACAATTGTTATTCACACAAATTTGCTGCAACTATTATCGTTTCATAATTATAAACCAAAAATTGAAAAAAAATTAATAAATTTTTGTCTCGAATAGCAATGATTTTATGAAAAATATTTTCAAGGAAAAGATGTGACTTTATTTGTTGTCTTCAATGTTTGTTTAAATGTTTTTGTGATATTTTTCATATTTAAGAAAATATTGGCAAAAAACAAAAAACGGTTAAGGTAAACGCCCACTTCCGGTATACGAAATTTTACCAAAAGCTTTTCAGTTCTTCAGATTATCAAATAAGACGTATGTTGAAAGTTTCATATCAATTGCTGTATTAGTTTTTGTGATACAGCGCACACAGACAGACACACACACACACACACAGTAGACACAAATTTTTTTTTTCCAGAAATTGTTGAAATGGCATCTAGGGACCCCAAAACGGATATTTCCGTGAAAAAAAATTTTGAAAAAAAAATCACGATCACAATACTTTCTCGTACTTCGTAACGGAGAAAGTAAAAAATTGAAAAACAATAGCATCAAACTTAAAACTTTTCATAAAGACTTATAATAGATGCTACAACGAGATTTCATACAAACTCCTAAAATACTCCCTATCTCAATTACAAGATAATCTCACTTACACGTCATAGTCTTCACTCCAAGGTAACATTTTTTAAATTCCCGTAAAAAAATTGAAAAACCGAGGCGAAACGTGTAAAACTTTCTATAGAGACTTATAATAGATGCTACTACGAGATTTCATAAATATCCTGAAATATCCCATCCCTCAATTCGAAGATAATCCCACTTAAACACCATAGTGTTCACTCCAAAGTAACATTTTTTAAATTCCCGTAGAAAAATTGAAAACCGAAGGCAAAACGCGTAAAATTTTTTATAAAGATTTATAATAGATGCTACTTCGAGATTTCATAAAAATTCTAAAATACCTCCTACCTTAATTACAAGATAATTTCACCTAAATGTCATAGAGTTCATTCCTAAGTAACATTTCTTAAAATTCCGATAAAAAAAAATTAAAAACAATGGCAACAAGCCTAAATCTTTTTATAAAGACTTGTAATAGAAGCTACTACGAGATTTCATGAAAATACTAAAATACACCCTCCCTCAATTACTAGATAATCCCACCTAACGTCATAGTGTTCATTCCAAAGTAAAAATTTTTAAATTCCTTTAAAAAAAATTGAAAGACAGTGGCAACTAGCTTAAAAGTTTTTATAAAGACTTGTTATAGATGCTACTATAAGATTTCATAGAAATTATAAAATATCCCCTCCCTCAATTACAAGATAATCCCATTTAAACGTCATTGAGTTCATTCCTAAGTAACATTTTTTTAATATCGTTAAAAAAAATGAGAAACAATAGCTACAAGCTTAAAACTTTTTATATAGACTTATAATAGATGCTACTACGAGATTACATGAAAATCCTTAAATACCCCCTCCTCAGTTACAAGGTAATCCAACTTAAACGTCATAGTGTTTATTCCAAAGTAACATTTCTTTAAATTCCGATAAAAAAAATTGAAAAACAATGTGAACAAGCCTAAAACTTTTTATAAAGACTTGTAATAAATGCTACTACGAGATTCAGTGACGCATTTAGCTTTTCGGTCTCGGGAGGGGCAATCACTGGGGCAAAAATAAAATTTCACCCAGACCATGCATTTCAACAAATCTTCAAATATTTCGAAAACGGCAAACAATAGGTATAGGGAGTATTGAAGTAACTCTCCTTTATTTGCTCCATATAATTCAAAAATGACAAAAAATACAGGGTGTTCCATTTAAAAAAAACATAAGTTTGGTCTGTAACTTTGTTATGAGACACTCTGTATAAATTTAAATATTTTTAGGGCGTGCAGCTCACTATTATACACAACTTTTGTATAAAACATTTTTCGAAATTTTGAAAAATAAGCACGTGATTGACCGTTCCCAGAGCTCTGAAATACCCTGTATACCATCAGGTTAGTTGTAGTTGATCTCCCAGACCAAAAACCATGCTGTTCTTCTCCAATGATGCTTTTACATAGCCATTTTAATTGGTGTGCTAGGATGCCTTCTAAAATCTTAGGTATAGCTGACTGAATGCAGACTCCTCTGTAGTCGCTAATATTAGATCTGTTACCCGATTTGAAAATTGGCATTATATAGCTATCTTTCCATACTGTCGGTACCACCTGATCATTTATCGATCTCTGGAAAAGCAAAGTAAGAGGGTGCGTAATGGTAAAAATGCAATTTAGTAAAAATATATTCGGAATATTATCTGGTCCGGCTGAAGTTGAGGGCTTTAACTTGCTAATCGAATTAAAAACATTACTAGAGTTTACCGAAAATACGCGAAAAAAAAACAAAATCTATTTGTCAAAAAACTGTTTAAAATTAGATAAAATATTTGTGAAAAGAACCGTAAACTAAAAATTTAGTTATCAAATAAAGTTGAAAATCTTAAAATTTTATTTTACGAAAAGCAGTTAAATATTGTCAAGAGATTTAAAAACAAAAAAATTATTGGCGAAAAGTTTAGTTACTGACTGTTTACTGGCATTTATGAAAGATGAAAATAACAAATTTACTTCAAATTCTAATCACCTTCACTAAAAAAATAAAGATATTTCGAAAAAAACTTTCAAACTCGTACATTTTGGCATTCTCTACAATTATTATTAGAATAAATTACAGGTAACTATTGCCGTTCCATAATTATAGACAAAAATGTTTAATTAATTCTTTTATCGAAAAACAAATATTAAATATTTTGCATATTAAAAAAAAAAAATTGGAAAAAAAAACAAAAAATTGTTAAGGTAAACACTTCCGGTGTACAAAATTTTACCAAAAGGTCAGTTTTTCGGACTGTCAAATAACACTTACGTTCAAGTTTCATGTTAATTTCTGTATTCGTTTTTGAGATACAAACAATTTTTTTCCAGAAATTTTTGAAATCGTCTCTCGGGACCTTGAAACGGATATTTCCCCTACAAAAAATTGAAAATATGTTCACGATCATAGTACTCTCTGGTACTTCGTAACGGAGAAAGTAAAAAAAAAACCTCTTGATGTTTGGGGGGGGGGGACAGTACCGCCAGTACCCCTCCCTTGAATACGCGCCTGACGAGATTTCATGAAAATACTAAAATACACCCTCCCTCAATTACTAGATAATCCCACCTAAACGTCATAGTGTTAATTCTAAAGTAAAAATTTTTAAATTTTAACTTTAAAAAAAATTGAAAAACAGTGGCAACTAGCTTAAAACTTTTTATAAAGACTTGTTATAGATGCTACTATGAGATTTCATAGAAATTCTAAAGTTCCCCCTCCCTCAATTACAAGATAATCCCACTTAAACGTCATAGTGATAATACCAAAGTAACATTTTTTTAAATTCCGGTAAAAAAAATGAAAAACAATGTCAACAAGCTTAAAACTTTCTGTACTGACTAAGAATAGATGCTACTAGGAGATTTCATAAAAAACTCCTCCCTTAATTACAAGATAATCCCACTAGAACATCCTTGTGTTAAGTTATATTTTTTTAAATGGGGCTAAAAAAATTGAAAAATATTTGCTACAAGAATAAAACTGTCTGAAATTACTTGAAATAGATGCTACTGTGTAATTCCATTAATATCCCAAACTACCCCTTTCCTCAATTACAAGAAAATCCCACATAAACGCCATAGCGTTCATTCCAAAGTAATATTTTTTACATACCGTTAAAAAAATTGAAAAACAATGACAACAAGCTAATCATGACTTAGAATAGATGGTACTACGTGATTTCTTTTACTTTCAGTTTCCGACACAACAGCTGTTTGTGTTTAAACGGAGACTCACATTTCGTTTTCGATCTTGAAGCAAAAATTTAAATTCCGTTTTGGTTTTTCGTAAATATTTCGGCTAATTTCGTTATATCGTTTTCGTTCCGTTTTAAGTCCCTGCAATTTTCAGACACAGTAATGTATTCGTCGGGAAGTTTAATTAATTACTTGCTTATTTTCTTACTTAATTTTTGCTCCGTAATTGGTTATCTGTTGGGCAAATAAAATAATAATAATAATAATTTTTATTATTATTATTATGATGATGATGATGATGATGATGATGATGATTATTATTATTATTATTATTATTATTATTATTATTATTATTATTATTATTATTATTATTATTATTATTATTATTATTATTATTATTATTATTATTAAGTGTGTCTGAAAATTAAGTCAGTTTCTACGTTATAAAGTTCTTCTATAATTACGTTTTGTCTTGAACTCGAATAATTTGGGGTTCGATGACTTTGGACTCTAGTTTGAACATACATCCTGGTTGGATTATATATTTATTCTGGACATGCCAAAGAATAGTTTCGCCTTATCAGGGCAAATATTGTAATAAAAAAAATGGAAATAATTACTTAAATAATCATTTCCAACATAAAAATTAACGTTCTGTAACTAATTAAAGACACATCATTTACTGTACAAATTTCGATTAATTTTAATTTTCTGGATGTTCCGGTAATTGAGTTAGAATGATACCCAATAAATTAGATGTCTCCGTATGTAAACAGCGTATCCCTCATTATTAGAATTCATTAAAACGCCAGCCCTGCCATTGATGGGGGCTATAAATAATGTGGGCAAGTGGCCCGAGGTGCAGGTAACACACGTGATGATAACCTTTTTCGTAGATACCATCTCTAACTCGTACAATTTGTAGACATACTGTCTGACCCTACGATATAGAAATCCTCGGTTTCTATTCATCCAATATTTGAACATCAAGAATCGTGTCGTGTCTTGTCCGATTTTACACCGATAAGGAATTCGAGCGTGAAATTTGTGGACCTGTAAACTAATAAGAATACATAATCGCTGGGTTCAAAATAAATAGAAGTAGCAGATTAGAGTAAATTATCAACATCATACAGCATGTTAAAATTAATTAAACGATAAGATCATACTTTATAGGATAATTTCTGTAATATACATATCTTAAATTTAAAAATTAGACCATGGCAACTTTGAAATAAAAATTAAACCATGACATAAAAATTCCAAAGTTTGATGTGTAATAACTTTTTAAGTATTATTTAGAAACCTAGAAAACAAGGTATTTTTAGAAAGGCATGAAACAGGACTCTAAATTTCTATTAAAATACACTGGGTGTTCATTTAAAAATAAAAAGTTTGTTTTACATTTAGCGAAGGTCTTCTTACTTCATAAAAATAGCATTTAATTACTTAAACAAAGCACCCTGTATACATCAAAATATTTGCCGATTATAGAGTCGATAATTATCTACAGCTTTTATATAAACCATATTTTTCTATCTTAAATATTTAAGGGCAAAAAGTTACTTTGACGCTTCAGTGCGCATAATAAATTGAATTAGAAAAATTCATAAAAACGAAGCAAAACGTGTCTATAAATCTTCTAAATTTAGTCGTAAAAAAATTAAGAAATAGACGACTTATCAAAACAATTATTATTATTTATTCAATGTATACAAATTAGATTATTGTTTCTGTGAACAAACAGTCTACACCTTGTTTGCAACAATAGGCAGCTGTATAAGTGGACTAATGTCATTAATTTGGAGAATTACGGAATTTATTAATTTAAAATTGTTGCATGCAATTTTATATTCTACTATAAGCGACAATTGTGGACTGGAATTTACATTTCTTCGCTCTATTTGCTATTGACCTTTCACACTAAAACTTGTGAGTGTAATCGTTATCAGTTCGCGTTTACACTTATGGACCAATTCCCCATTTACACAATCCTTGGTCAATACTCATTTGTAATGTGTCTTATAATTTTAAACAAATCATGTGACACAATTTTATGAATATGTTTATACTCTTATCACTGTATTAAATAACATGGATCCGTTTATACACTCGGCGTCAAAAAGAAAGCGCCACTCGAAAAATCGCGAAAAAACTCTATTTTTCGAACCGTCGTAACTTGGTTCGATTTGGTCGAAAATCGATGAATCTTTCAGTTTGGGAAAGATTCAAGTTTTATCTTTAAGAATGTGTAGTTGATTTTGACCCCGAGTCCAACCCACCCCCGTAACAACGCGATGGAAAAAAATGTTTTTCATGTAAAAAATTGTACAACTGTACCGTGCGCAAAAAAAAAATCGGCGGGAAATTTCACCACAATGGCAGAAAAATTTAATCAATTTCCTTCAAAAGCCTTGAATTCGAGTCGTTTCGACGATTTGGAGCAAAGTTATGAATTTTTGAAAAAATATGACATTTTTCACTTGTCTTTTGTTTTGAATTTCAATTAAAATGAACAAATTTTATCACCCTGTCGAAAACATTTTTTGCACTAGGGGTGACAGAGGGTGGTGCTTTTCAGATCGCAAAGAATCATCGGCTTCTGAGCAAAATTGACCGAGTTATGACCAAAATGGAATTTTTACAAGTTGTAAAAATTTAACATTTTTTGTCAATCCAAAACACTTTTTGTAGGAGTTTTCAGGGAATCGCGATTGCCGTTTAAAAATTTCAGCTATCTTCAATAGCAAAAAAAATAGCGTGTCACCATGAACATGTTCAAAGAAAAAACGATTTTTCAGACTTTGAACCGCCGCACAGTGGTTCAGAATTCGAAAAAGCTGGCCAAAAGTCTAAATCTTGATAAATTTTGACATAAATGGGTACTAATCGCAGATTATGAATTTGGTGTCAAAATTGAAAAATTTAAAATGGCGGATCCAATATGCCAGACATAAATGGTAAAATTATTATTGTCCGCACTGGAGAAATTCAATATTTTAGAATAACAATGATCTCAGCTCTCCGGTAATTATTTTATAATTTAGTCAGGGTGTGTAGAAGACCTTTTTTATACCATAAAAATAAATTTTGAGTAAATTTTGAAAATGTTAAGTCGGTAACAATTGTTTTAATATTTTTTTGGCAACACTGAACTAATGCGCAATCTCAATATTATAATTAACTCAATTCTCGGGTCATTATTTTGAAATTTAGTAAAGATGTGTTTGAAATTATTTTTAAACTATTAAGAAGAATCAATTTTTAGTGAATTTTAAAAATTTGTATCATTTGTTTCTACATTTATTTGGCTACACTAGAGAAATTGGCAACTTCAATATAACAATTTACTCGGTTATCACATAATTATTACCAAAGTTAGTGAAGGGATTTTTCTTAAATCATAAAGCAGAATCAAGTTTGAGCAAATTTCAAGTTGGTCACAATTGTTTTTACATATATTTGGTCACACTGAAGAAATTCGCAACTTTAACAACAATTTAATGATTATTTTCAAAATTAGAAAAACTTCCGTTCTTATTTACACCATAGTTACGTAGAGAATAAACGTGTCATGTAAATTACGATTTTTTCTATTCTCTCGTATAAATTGTAATTTGAATTTTCTCGAAATTAAATTTAATGACAATAAAAAAAAATGTATCAAATAATCACCATGGGCGCAAAATGGTTTTTGGCCCTCAGGTTCGAGTCGGTGAGCACTCTCCACCCTCGGGCCAAAACCATTACCATAACTTATACCATACAGGGTGTGTACAAATTGATAGGAAACTATTGTCATCGTAAAAAAATATTTTTGCGGAAATATTTATTCCATTTCGTCGTAAAAAACTGTGTGTCTGTCTATCTATCATATTGATTTTTTACTTTCTCTGTACAAACCACGGGAAAGTGTTTCCAAAAAATTCCAATTTTTTTTTTGCGGATATATCCATTACGTCGATTTTGACAATTTTTGTTAAAAAAATGTGTCTGCCTTTGTGTCTGTCTGTCTGTCATATTGATTTTTACTTTCTCCGGGAGAAAGGGGGAAAGTGTTGTGATTGTAAAAAATTTCCAAATTTTTTTTGTGTGGAAATATCAAGTTCTTCGATTCTTACAATTTTTGTAAAAAATATGTGTGTCTACCTTTGTGTCTCTATGTCTGTCATATTTAGTTTCTACTTTCTCCGAAAATTTTGTGATCGTAAAAAATTTGCATTTTTTTTTTGCGGTACAGCCGTTTCGTTGATTCTGACAATTTTTGTGAAAAAGAAAGTGTCTGTGTGCCCGCCGTTGTGACTGTCTGTCATATTTAATTTTTATTTTCTCCTTAGAAACTAAGATAAGATATTGGGATCGTAACAAACTTCCAAATATTTTTTGCGGAAATATGGATTTCGTCGATTCAGATAATTTTTGTGGAAAATATGTGTGTCTGCCTTTATGTGCGCCTGTCTGTCATATTTATTTTCTACTTTCTCCGTACAAACCAGGGGAAAGTATTGTGATCGTAAATTTTTGCGAAAATATCTATTTCGTCGATTCCGATAATTTTTGTAAAAAAAATATGTATCTGCCTTTGCATCTGTTTGTCTGTTATATTTATTTTTTACTTTCTCCATACTAACTACGAGAAATTATTGCGATCGTAAAAAAAATCCAAAATTTTTTTTTGGCAAAATGTATTTTAGTCGATTCCGATAATTTTTGTAAAAAACATGTGTATTTGTGTGTCTGCTTTTATGTCTGCCTGTCTGCCATATTAATTTGTAACTTTATCCGTGCAAACTACGAGAAAGTATGGTGATCGAAAAGAATTTCCAAACATTTTTTTGTGGAAATATCCATTTCGTCGATTCCGACAATTTTTGTTAAAAAAGTCTGTGTGAGTGTCTGCCTTTGTGTCTATCTGTCTGTCATTTTTATGTTTTACTTTCTCCGTACAAACTTCTTTCAAATTCCGTATTTGTTATTTTTTCACTAATTTGACTAGGAGGAAATCTTTATTCTAAAATGATCCTGGAAGATAATATTCCAATATAAAAAAATTAACGTTAAAAATCTCATGTTCCGTTTCGTTCATCTATACCCTGTAACATATACACATCATAAATACAAGATATTCAATAAAATATAAAATCGAATTTTTCAATCAGCAATAAAAATAATCCTACAACTGAGGAATGCAAGTGAATGCAGCTAATTGTTGTTTATCACGTTAAAGGACACTATGATACATATTTTTATTGCTATAGGAACACAGGCATACACAGGCAAAAAAATATTTACATGAATGTTTAAAATGTATCTACCTATTTTTAACGCAAATTTCTATAATTGCTAACAAATATGTTGTGTGCATATTAAATTCGAAATGAAATGAAAAATGAATAATATTAGACAAACCCGTGCGGATATTTCTCGGTCATAAAAATGTTTCGACCGGCGGGGAATCGAACTCACTCGACTCGTGACTCACCAGGTAGATGCTCGCGCTCTATCCACTACACCACTGAGCCTCCAAAATTAATTTTTGTAACATCTAATTATTACATCTTATTGAAACGTGTGAACCGGTGCGGATATTTCTCGGTTATAAAAATGTTTCGCCCGGCGGGGAATGGAATCCACTCGACTCGTGGTGCACCAGGCAGATGCTCACGCTCTATCCACTACACCACCGAGCCGCCAAAATTAATTTTTGTAACATCTAATTATTAAATCTTATTGTAACGTGTGAGCCACAATATTTTAGTTCAGAGTTGGCAGCAGTGGTGGCTCCTCAGAGGCTAAGCCTCCTCTGTATGTTTGGTAAAAAGAATTTCGGTATTTTTATAAATTACTTCCGAGATTTTTCCATTCAGAGGTACGACTTTTAAAAATATTTAATTTTTTTAGGGGGCGCTCCGTGGCGGAGCGATTACACTCCTGCTTTCGGTGCGAGGCGTCGTGGGTTCGAATCCCACGTTCGGGCGCTAGCTTTTATTAACGAAAAGTTATCGTTCGGGTCCATAGTTGTTTAGTGTTTGTCCCATTCATTATGAAAATGAATTCTCAAATATTAAAATGAACGTTAGTGGCCGAACAGCAAATCGCTTACGCCAATTCCCTCATAGTCATTCACTCTCCTTAACCCGCATTTCCATCAAACATCCTTCCTTAAAAAAAAAAAAATTATACTTATAATTCACGTTACACTAATGCATTTGATATTTCACTCTTTTAAAATCAACAACACTGTCGTTCATATAATGAACCGATCCACGAGGCTCACGCGCAGATACGCTAATGTGACCTTGAATGTCCGCTTCTTCGTTGAAATTAAAATGTTCAGTTTAAAACGACGGAGCTGATTCCATGGAGCTTCCGTCTCGCATCTCTTTCTAACGCACTCTACGCCGCTATTTAATTTATTTAATTTCTTTGTCGCTCACTTCCACCTCCACTTGCGGGCTATCAATTGGCGCGATGTGCATATGAGTAATATTATTGACGATTTAGTTGAAATATAGCGGAACTTTAAGTTCGGCTGCTGACAAAATAGCGTCCGGTTTCATAACGCTGCAAGATCTCGAATTACGCAAAATGTCAATGTTTAATTATTGGTGCGACTCTATCTGGAATATCCCTTTGCAAAATATATGTTTTCACTTTGGATAATAATAATAATAAACGTTTATTGTACATAAGGTTCTCATGTAAATGACAACAAAATAAGCAAATTTTGAAAAAATGGTGATGTGGCCATCATGTTACTTTCTCCGACTTGATGGTATCATAGCCATTTATATTAACGTTTTCATGGTTTATTTTCAATTGAAATCATATTTTAAATGTACATCGAGCGTTGTGTAAACTCGAATGAAACTGACGCTTAAAACGTCAAAATTATGAAAGATGGAAAAATTATACTTCAAATTCAAAAACTCAGTTTACTCAAAAATGTATTCTTTATAAGTTGTTCATTTTAGCATTCTCTACAATTATTATTGACATAAATTTGCTGTAACTATTATCGTTTTATAATTATAAACCAAAAATTTAAAAAAAATATTACATTTTTTCTCGAATAGCAATTATTTTATGAAAAATTTTTTCAAGCAAAAGATGTTAATTTCTTTGTGATATTTTTCATAATTAAGAAAATATTGGCAAAAAACAAAAAACACCTATCAGTGTGTGAAAAGCAACTTTGGCTTTTAAATGCATGGTTGTTTCATGAAAAATGTGTGTTTCATATTACTGTCTCCGATTCAATTACAGTAGGGCTTTTAGAGATATTTTTCATATTTATTGATTATTTTCAAAAATTGCTCAGCTTTAGAAATAATTTTATTCTTTGTAAATTGTTTATTTTGAAATTATTTACAAACATTAAAAATGTAATTTCTAAATTGCAGATATAAAATTATACACTTTCATTTTTACATTTTTTTTTCAAAATAAAAACTACGAAGAACATTTATTATCAAAAATGTCCATTAACGGTGCACAAAATTTTATCAAATGCCTTTTAGCAAAATTTTATAGCAAAATTTAATAGCAAAATTTAATAGCAAAATTTAATAGCAAAATTTTATAGCAAAATTTAATAGCAAAATTTTATATCAAAATTGAATAGCAAAATTTAATAGCAAAATTTTATAGCAAAATTGTATAGCAAAATTTTATAGCAAAATTTTATAGCAAAATTTTATATCAAAATTGAATAGCAAAATTTAATAGCAAAATTTTATAGCAAAATTTAATAGCAAAATTTTATAGCAAAATTTTATAGCAAAATTTAATAGCAAAATTTAATAGCAAAATTTTATAGCAAAATTTTATAGCAAAATTTAATAGCAAAATTTAATAGCAAAATTTTATAGCAAAATTTAATAGCAAAATTTAATAGCAAAATTTAATAGCAAAATTTAATAGCAAAATTTAATAGCAAAATTTTATAGCAAAATTTAATAGCAAAATTTTATAGCAAAATTTAATAGCAAAATTTTATAGCAAAATTTTATAGCAAAATTTTATAGCAAAATTTTATAGCAAAATTTAATAGCAAAATTGTTACAATACTAACTTTACGAAGCAGCGTTATTAAAATTATAAATATTTCATTGTAGAAATATTGTCTATTTATTGTGCAGGTAGAGTTGTTAAATCGCCCACAATCGCCGCATGTTCTGCGCAAAAATCTGATTTACACTATGTAAATTTATTATTATTTTTCTGGCACCTTCAAATTATTAACAATCGATGGAGATATTAATTTGTATTTTTTTGTGTTTTTCATTAGAAAAAATCATTTTCAAAAATTTATAACTCGACTGAAAATTGCTGCACATTCAAAAACCAAAATTATTTTGTAAGATTGGCGTCTTGTGAAGCAAACCATTTTGGGGGGGGGGGGGGGGATTTGATCCCTTTATTTCATTAATTTTTAATTTTATGCACTGGAGTGTGCGTCATTGAAAAAAACACATTTTCAAAAATTTATAACTCAACTAAAAATTGCTGCACATTCAAAAACCAAAAAATCAAAATTATTTTGAAATATCGACGTCTTGTGAAGTTAACTGAATTTTTGTAGGATTTTATCCCTGCGGTTCATATTAATTTTTAATTTTTTGCGCTCGAGTGTTCGACATTGAAGAAAATACATTTTCAAAAATTCATAACTCGACTAAGATTTGCTGCACATTCAAAAACCAAAATTATTTTGGAAGATCGACGTCTTGTGAAGTGAACTGATTTTTTTGTAAGATTTTATCGCTGCGTTTCATATTAATTTTTATTTTGTTGCGTCATTGAAAAAAATACATTTTCAAAAATTCATATCTCGACTAAAATTTGCTGCACATTCAAAAACCAAAATTATTTTGGAAGATCGACGTCTTGTGAAGTGAACTGATTTTTTTGTAAGATTTTATCGCTGCGTTTCATATTAATTTTTATTTTGTTGCGTCATTGAAAAAAATACATTTTCAAAAATTCATAACTCGACTAAAATTTGCTGCACATTCAAAAACCAAAATTATTTTGGAAGATCGACGTCTTGTGAAGTGAACTGATTTTTTTGTAAGATTTTATCGCTGCGTTTCATATTAATTTTTATTTTGTTGCGTCATTGAAAAAAATACATTTTCAAAAATTCATATCTCGACTAAAATTTGCTGCACATTCAAAAACCAAAATTATTTTGGAAGATCGACGTCTTGTGAAGTGAACTGATTTTTTGTAAGATTTTATCGCTGCGTTTCATATTAATTTTTATTTTGTTGCGTCATTGAAAAAAATACATTTTCAAAAATTCATATCTCGACTAAAATTTGCTGCACATTCAAAAACCAAAATTATTTTGGAAGATCGACGTCTTGTGAAGTGAACTGATTTTTTTGTAAGATTTTATCGCTGCGTTTCATATTAATTTTTATTTTGTTGCGTCATTGAAAAAAATACATTTTCAAAAATTCATAACTCGACTAAAATTTGCTGCACATTCAAAAACCAAAATTATTTTGGAAGATCGACGTCTTGTGAAGTGAACTGATTTTTTGTAAGATTTTATCGCTGCGTTTCATATTAATTTTTATTTTGTTGCGTCATTGAAAAAAATACATTTTCAAAAATTCATATCTCGACTAAAATTTGCTGCACATTCAAAAACCAAAATTATTTTGGAAGATCGACGTCTTGTGAAGTGAACTGATTTTTTTGTAAGATTTTATCGCTGCGTTTCATATTAATTTTTATTTTTTTGCGTCATTGAAAAAAATACATTTTCAAAAATTCATAACTAGACTGAAAATTGCAGCATATTCAAAAACCACAATAATTTTGAAAGATCGAGGTCTTGTAAAGTGAGTTGAATTTTTGTAGAACTCTTTTCCCGCGTTTCATATTGAAAAAAAAAATTCAAAAATTCATAACTAGACTGAAAATTGCAGCACATTCAAAAACCACAATAATTTTAAAAGATAGACGTCTTGTGAAGTGATTTGAATTTTCGTAGAACTTTTTTCCCACGTTTAATATTATTTTTGAATTTTTTACTCGATATTAAAAAAAAAATTTAAATTTCGTAACTCGACTCAAAATTGTTACATGTTCAAAAACCAAAATGATTTCGAGAAATCGACGTCTTGTCAAGTGAACTGAATTTTTGTAGAATTTTATCCCTGCGTTTCATATTCATTTTTAATGTTTTGCTCTCAAGTGTGCGTCATTGAAAAAAATATATTTTCAAAAATTCATGACTCGACTGAAAATTGCTGCACATTCAAAAACCCAAATGATTTCAAAAGATCGACGTCTTGTGAAGGGATTTAAATTTTTGTAGAATTTTTTTCCCGCGTTTCATATTGATTTATAATTTTTTGCGCTAGAGAATTAGTCATTAAATAAAATACATTTTCAAAAATTTCTAACTCGACTGATAAATGCTGCGCATTCAAAAGCCAAAATGATTTTGAATGTTTGACGTCTTTTGAAGTGATTTTAATTGTTTTAGAATGTTTTCCGCGTTTTATATTATATTTTATTTTTTTGGCATTTGAAAAAAATACATTTTCGAAAATTCTTAACACGACTGAAAATTGCTGCACATTCAAAAACCAAAATTATTTTAAAAGATCGACGTCTTGTGAAGTGAACTGAATTTTTGTGCGATGCTGTCCCTGCATTTCATTTAAATTTTTATTTTTTTGCACCAGAGTGTAGTCGGGAAAATATATAAAAAATCGGTAAAATTATCATTTCAGTTTAAAATTGTGGCATCGTGTGTAAATTGCCACAATTTGAGAATTTGCCACAGTTCAGGCTGATTCACACAGAAGTCGCCACAAATATACGGAAACCTACACACAGACACACACACACACACACAAACACAATTTTTCCAGAAATTGTTGAAATAATAATAATAATAATAATAATTTATTACCCAACAGAAATACATCCACTAACAGGGTAATATGGCATCTCGGGACCCCAAAACGGATATTTCAGTAAAAAAAAAATTTGAAAAAAAATCACGATCACAATACTTTCTCGTACTTCGTAACGGAGAAAGTAACAAATTGAAACAATAAAAAAATATAGAATTAATCGGTTTGAGGATTACGGTTACCGATGTTTTCAACTTTGTCTTCAATTTTTTTTGTTACAAAAAAAAACAAAATGGCGCCCGTTATTCACGGGTATTTGATAGCATGTTCCAGGAATTTGGTTCCACTGCGTGCATCCTAGCGCCCAAAAATCGATCTGAAATAAAGATTCGACTACATCATCTAAAACTACATTACATTTGTGGGATCATATACCTTAGCAAAGTAAAATAACTTTTGATTTAACGATATGGTGCACACTTGAACTTCGAGTACGATTTTTGTATTTTTTTTTTCACTTTGCATGTCTCTAGAAAAATAGTTCATATTGAATTTTTTATCTATTATTAGTTTCCTTTAAGAGGATCAAAGTTAGAAGTTAATGGGTGGAACCGTTTTCATTTTATCGTGCACGCAGTTTGGAAAAATCATATTTCGAGTTTTGGTAGCACATTTATTTGAATAATTGTTATTGCTAAAATTGCGCACTCAAAATGTGTATTATCGGATTTTTGGGATCGCTGAACACGAATCTGAGATTAGATTTGTAAAATTCAATACAGCGGATCCAATATGGTGGACCTAAAAAAAATCAGCAATTTCAACAAAAATTTAGATATATGCGTTATAACACTAATCTAAAGTCAGATTTGCCTAATTCAAAATGGCGGATCCAATATAACGGACCAAAAATGATCGATTTATCAATTTCATCCAACCGCTGTGAACGTTTGAAAATCACCTGTACTTGGAACTTTTGCTCAAAAAATGCAACTTTTTTAATTATCATCGTGGACCATTGAATTAAAAAATTTCAGCTATCTTCATTAGCAAAAAAAAATAGCGTGTCACCATGAATATGTAAGAAAATTAAAAAAAAAACGATTTTTCAGACTTTGGCTCTAGCGGCTGAACGAAAACTCCAAATTGAACGCGGTTTTCAAATATGTGCTCCTCGTGTGCTACTTAGTCGGAATCAATTAAAATTGGTGATTTTTAATTTTTGACGAAAACCTGAAAATCTACCCAAGGGTACCCCCTTCTTACTTTTTCTCAAAAATTGGCTTTGAAATAATTTTCTATAGAAACCACTGGTTCGATTCCGGGTTTATACACACCACTGGAAAGATCCCTTCAAGACGCTTCGTAAAATGTACTTTCGCAAGAACAAATGTCAACTTGAAGCCCGCGACGCGTCAGCAAAGAAAACTCGAAAATAGAAAAAATCGAAAATTTTTTTCGGGCATACTTTCATGTAAGGTATTTCAAATTGCAATTAAACATCGTCAACTGAAACCGAAAACGCGTTCTCTGTTGCGCACCGTTTATTTGCATTTAAATTGGTGTCGAGGGCGTCCTGCTTTCCAAGAATTAACACCTTCGAGCCTCAAATTGTAACTCATTGAGGTGTCAATTGGGCCGAGATGTGTTAACGTGTGTGCGTAAAATATTTATATATGGATCTAGTTCAAATGTGTGTTGGCTTAGGTTCAAAGTGTCAGGATTTGGAACATGTTTATTAGTGTTGCGGCATTAGACTTTACTTCGGCATTTCTCCATTGTCTTGATTACATATTCAACTCATATTTACTTACACCTTCTATCTAGTATCTTTACCCTTTGTCGGCGGCAAAGCGGCGATTCAATCTATATTTCTCTTGCTTCGCGCAATGTACATTTTTTTTTTTTTACTTTATCGTTTAAATACTTGCGGCATGTTCCATAACCTTTGATACTAGCGCTTTACCATTTTTACAACCAGATAACAGCATTTATAAATTAATTTTTTCTACATCGTATAGTTAATCCTCATGCATTCAAATATGTTCACTTGTTGGTAAACAACTTTGTAACAATGTTCGACGAACATCACGTTTTATTGTGGTTACTGTACTTTCGGCGAGGTTAAATCGTCAAAAATTGTTGACTGGTTACTCACACACATCACGTGATTATCGTTCGCGAATTCTATGATTCAGAGGTAACACAAGTTTCGAGCCTACCTCACGCGTTTGTAGTGTAACCTATGATTATTTAGTTCTGTTCTCGTGAGATTATCTCGAAATCTAGGGAAGGGGTATTTTGAGATTTCTATTGGAACGTAATCTAGAGTGTATTTTGAGTAAATTTGAGAAGTTTCAAGTGCGTAGCAATTGTTTTTATATTTTTTTGCTGAATGGGAAATGCGCAAATTCAAAATTGCACTAAGTTCTGTTCTCGTGAGATTATCTTGAAATCTGGGGAAGGGGTGTTTTGAGATTTCGACTGGAACGTAATCTAGAGTGTATTTTGAGTAAATTTGAGAAGTTTCAAGTGCGTAGCAATTGTTTTTATATTTTTTTTCTGAATGGGAAATGCGCAAATTCAAAATTGCACTAAGTTCTGTTCTCGTGAGATTATCTTGAAATCTGGGGAAGGGGTGTTTTGAGATTTCGACTGGAACGTAATCTAGAGTGTATTTTGAGTAAATTTGAGAAGTTTCAAGTGCGTAGCAATTGTTTTTATATTTTTTTGCTGAATGGGAAATGCGCAAATTCAAAATTGCACTGAGTTCTGTTCTCGTGGGATTATCTCGAAATCTAGGGAAGGGGTGTTTTGAGATTTCTACTGGAACGTAATCTAGAGTGTATTTTGAGTAAATTTGAGAAGTTTCAAGTGCGTAGCAATTGTTTTTATATTTTTTTGCTGAATGGGAAATGAGCAATTTCAAAATTGCACTGAGTTCTGTTCTCGTGGGATTATCTCGAAATCTAGGGAAGGGGTGTTTTGAGATTTCTACTGGAACGTAATCTAGAGTGTATTTTGAGTAAATTTGAGAAGTTTAAAGTGCGTAGCAATTGTTTTTATATTTTTTTTGCTGAATGGGAAATTAGCAAATTCAAAATTGCACTGAGTTCTGTTCTCGTGAGATTATCTCGAAATCTAGGAAAGGGGTGTTTTGAGATTTCTATTGGAACGTAATCTAGAGTGTATTTTGAGTAAATTTGAGAAGTTTCAAGTGCGTAGCAATTGTTTTTATATTTTTTTTGCTGAATGGGAAATTAGCAAATTCAAAATTGCACTGAGTGCTGTTCTCGTGAGATTATCTCGAAATCTAGGAAAGGGGTGTTTTGAGATTTCTATTGGAACGTAATCTAGAGTGTATTTTGAGTAAATTTGAGAAGTTTAAAGTGCGTAGCAATTGTTTTTATATTTTTTTTCTGAATGGGAAATGCGCAAATTCAAAATTGCACTAAGTTCTGTTCTCGTGAGATTATCTTGAAATCTGGGGAAGGGGTGTTTTGAGATTTCTACTGGAACGTAATCTAGAGTGTATTTTGAGTAAATTTGAGAAGTTTCAAGTGCGTAGCAATTGTTTTTATATTTTTTTTCTGAATGGGAAATGCGCAAATTCAAAATTGCACTGAGTTCTGTTCTCGTGGGATTATCTCGAAATCTAGGGAAGGGGTGTTTTGAGATTTCTACTGGAACGTAATCTAGAGTGTATTTTGAGTAAATTTGACAAGTTTCAAGTGCGTAGCAATTGTTTTTATATTTTTTTTCTGAATGGGAAATGCGCAAATTCAAAATTGCACTGAGTTCTGTTCTCGTGGGATTATCTCGAAATCTAGGGAAGGGGTGTTTTGAGATTTCTACTGGAACGTAATCTAGAGTGTATTTTGAGTAAATTTGAGAAGTTTAAAGTGCGTAGCAATTGTTTTTATATTTTTTTTCTGAATGGGAAATGCGCAAATTCAAAATTGCACTAAGTTCTGTTCTCGTGAGATTATCTTGAAATCTGGGGAAGGGGTGTTTTGAGATTTCTACTGGAACGTAATCTAGAGTGTATTTTGAGTAAATTTGAGAAGTTTCAAGTGCGTGGCAATTGTTTTTATATTGTTTTTGCTGAATGGGAAATGAGCAAATTTAAAATTGCACTAAGTTCTGTTCTCGTGAGATTATCTCGAAATCTAGGAAAGGGGTGTTTTGAGATTTCTATTGGAACGTAATCTAGAGTGTATTTTGAGTAAATTTGAGAAGTTTAAAGTGCGTAGCAATTGTTTTTATATTTTTTTTCTGAATGGGAAATGCGCAAATTCAAAATTGCACTAAGTTCTGTTCTCGTGAGATTATCTTGAAATCTGGGGAAGGGGTGTTTTGAGATTTCTACTGGAACGTAATCTAGAGTGTATTTTGAGTAAATTTGAGAAGTTTAAAGTGCGTAGCAATTGTTTTTATATTTTTTTTGCTGAATGGGAAATTAGCAAATTCAAAATTGCACTAAGTTCTGTTCTCGTGAGATTATCTTGAAATCTAGGAAAGGGGTGTTTTGAGATTTCTATTGGAACGTAATCTAGAGTGTATTTTGAGTAAATTTGAGAAGTTTAAAGTGCGTAGCAATTGTTTTTATATTTTTTTTCTGAATGGGAAATGCGCAAATTCAAAATTGCACTAAGTTCTGTTCTCGTGAGATTATCTTGAAATCTGGGGAAGGGGTGTTTTGAGATTTCTACTGGAACGTAATCTAGAGTGTATTTTGAGTAAATTTGAGAAGTTTAAAGTGCGTAGCAATTGTTTTTATATTTTTTTTCTGAATGGGAAATGCGCAAATTCAAAATTGCACTAAGTTCTGTTCTCGTGAGATTATCTTGAAATCTGGGGAAGGGGTGTTTTGAGATTTCTACTGGAACGTAATCTAGAGTGTATTTTGAGTAAATTTGAGAAGTTTCAAGTGCGTGGCAATTGTTTTTATATTGTTTTTGCTGAATGGGAAATGAGCAAATTTAAAATTGCACTAAGTTCTGTTCTCGTGAGATTATCTCGAAATCTAGGAAAGGGGTGTTTTGAGATTTCTACTGGAACGTAATCTAGAGTGTATTTTGAGTAAATTTGAGAAGTTTCAAGTGCGTAGCAATTGTTTTTATATTTTTTTTCTGAATGGGAAATGCGCAAATTCAAAATTGCACTGAGTTCTGTTCTCGTGGGATTATCTCGAAATCTAGGGAAGGGGTGTTTTGAGATTTCTATTGGAACGTAATCTAGAGTGTATTTTGAGTAAATTTGAGAAGTTTAAAGTGCGTAGCAATTGTTTTTATATTTTTTTTCTGAATGGGAAATGCGCAAATTCAAAATTGCACTAAGTTCTGTTCTCGTGAGATTATCTCGAAATCTAGGAAAGGGGTGTTTTGAGATTTCTACTGGAACGTAATCTAGAGTGTATTTTGAGTAAATTTGAGAAGTTTAAAGTGCGTAGCAATTGTTTTTATATTTTTTTTCTGAATGGGAAATGCGCAAATTTAAAATTGCACTAAGTTCTGTTCTCGTGAGATTATCTTGAAATCTAGGAAAGGGGTGTTTTGAGATTTCTATTGGAACGTAATCTAGAGTGTATTTTGAGTAAATTTGAGAAGTTTAAAGTGCGTAGCAATTGTTTTTATATTTTTTTTCTGAATGGGAAATGCGCAAATTCAAAATTGCACTAAGTTCTGTTCTCGTGAGATTATCTTGAAATCTGGGGAAGGGGTGTTTTGAGATTTCTACTGGAACGTAATCTAGAGTGTATTTTGAGTAAATTTGAGAAGTTTAAAGTGCGTAGCAATTGTTTTTATATTTTTTTTCTGAATGGGAAATGCGCAAATTCAAAATTGCACTAAGTTCTGTTCTCGTGAGATTATCTTGAAATCTGGGGAAGGGGTGTTTTGAGATTTCTACTGGAACGTAATCTAGAGTGTATTTTGAGTAAATTTGAGAAGTTTCAAGTGCGTGGCAATTGTTTTTATATTGTTTTTGCTGAATGGGAAATGAGCAAATTTAAAATTGCACTAAGTTCTGTTCTCGTGAGATTATCTCGAAATCTAGGAAAGGGGTGTTTTGAGATTTCTACTGGAACGTAATCTAGAGTGTATTTTGAGTAAATTTGAGAAGTTTCAAGTGCGTAGCAATTGTTTTTATATTTTTTTTCTGAATGGGAAATGCGCAAATTCAAAATTGCACTGAGTTCTGTTCTCGTGGGATTATCTCGAAATCTAGGGAAGGGGTGTTTTGAGATTTCTATTGGAACGTAATCTAGAGTGTATTTTGAGTAAATTTGAGAAGTTTAAAGTGCGTAGCAATTGTTTTTATATTTTTTTTCTGAATGGGAAATGCGCAAATTCAAAATTGCACTAAGTTCTGTTCTCGTGAGATTATCTTGAAATCTGGGGAAGGGGTGTTTTGAGATTTCTACTGGAACGTAATCTAGAGTGTATTTTGAGTAAATTTGAGAAGTTTAAAGTGCGTAGCAATTGTTTTTATATTTTTTTTCTGAATGGGAAATGCGCAAATTCAAAATTGCACTAAGTTCTGTTCTCGTGAGATTATCTCGAAATCTAGGAAAGGGGTGTTTTGAGATTTCTACTGGAACGTAATCTAGAGTGTATTTTGAGTAAATTTGAGAAGTTTCAAGTGCGTAGCAATTGTTTTTATATTTTTTTTCTGAATGGGAAATGCGCAAATTCAAAATTGCACTGAGTTCTGTTCTCGTGGGATTATCTCGAAATCTAGGGAAGGGGTGTTTTGAGATTTCTACTGGAACGTAATCTAGAGTGTATTTTGAGTAAATTTGAGAAGTTTAAAGTGCGTAGCAATTGTTTTTATATTTTTTTTCTGAATGGGAAATGCGCAAATTCAAAATTGCACTAAGTTCTGTTCTCGTGAGATTATCTTGAAATCTGGGGAAGGGGTGTTTTGAGATTTCTACTGGAACGTAATCTAGAGTGTATTTTGAGTAAATTTGAGAAGTTTCAAGTGCGTGGCAATTGTTTTTATATTTTTTTTCTGAATGGGAAATGCGCAAATTCAAAATTGCACTAAGTTCTGTTCTCGTGAGATTATCTTGAAATCTGGGGAAGGGGTGTTTTGAGATTTCTACTGGAACGTAATCTAGAGTGTATTTTGAGTAAATTTGAGAAGTTTCAAGTGCGTGGCAATTGTTTTTATATTGTTTTTGCTGAATGGGAAATGAGCAAATTTAAAATTGCACTAAGTTCTGTTCTCGTGAGATTATCTCGAAATCTAGGAAAGGGGTGTTTTGAGATTTCTATTGGAACGTAATCTAGAGTGTATTTTGAGTAAATTTGAGAAGTTTCAAGTGCGTGGCAATTGTTTTTATATTTTTTTTCTGAATGGGAAATGCGCAAATTCAAAATTGCACTAAGTTCTGTTCTCGTGAGATTATCTTGAAATCTGGGGAAGGGGTGTTTTGAGATTTCTACTGGAACGTAATCTAGAGTGTATTTTGAGTAAATTTGAGAAGTTTCAAGTGCGTGGCAATTGTTTTTATATTGTTTTTGCTGAATGGGAAATGAGCAAATTTAAAATTGCACTAAGTTCTGTTCTCGTGAGATTATCTCGAAATCTAGGAAAGGGGTGTTTTGAGATTTCTATTGGAACGTAATCTAGAGTGTATTTTGAGTAAATTTGAGAAGTTTCAAGTGCGTAGCAATTGTTTTTATATTTTTTTTCTGAATGGGAAATGCGCAAATTCAAAATTGCACTGAGTTCTGTTCTCGTGGGATTATCTCGAAATCTAGGGAAGGGGTGTTTTGAGATTTCTACTGGAACGTAATCTAGAGTGTATTTTGAGTAAATTTGACAAGTTTCAAGTGCGTAGCAATTGTTTTTATATTTTTTTTCTGAATGGGAAATGCGCAAATTCAAAATTGCACTGAGTTCTGTTATCGTGGGATTATCTCGAAATCTAGGGAAGGGGTGTTTTGAGATTTCTACTGGAACGTAATCTAGAGTGTATTTTGAGTAAATTTGAGAAGTTTAAAGTGCGTAGCAATTGTTTTTATATTTTTTTTCTGAATGGGAAATGCGCAAATTCAAAATTGCACTAAGTTCTGTTCTCGTGAGATTATCTTGAAATCTGGGGAAGGGGTGTTTTGAGATTTCTACTGGAACGTAATCTAGAGTGTATTTTGAGTAAATTTGAGAAGTTTCAAGTGCGTGGCAATTGTTTTTATATTGTTTTTGCTGAATGGGAAATGAGCAAATTTAAAATTGCACTAAGTTCTGTTCTCGTGAGATTATCTCGAAATCTAGGAAAGGGGTGTTTTGAGATTTCTATTGGAACGTAATCTAGAGTGTATTTTGAGTAAATTTGAGAAGTTTAAAGTGCGTAGCAATTGTTTTTATATTTTTTTTCTGAATGGGAAATGCGCAAATTCAAAATTGCACTAAGTTCTGTTCTCGTGAGATTATCTTGAAATCTGGGGAAGGGGTGTTTTGAGATTTCTACTGGAACGTAATCTAGAGTGTATTTTGAGTAAATTTGAGAAGTTTAAAGTGCGTAGCAATTGTTTTTATATTTTTTTTGCTGAATGGGAAATTAGCAAATTCAAAATTGCACTGAGTTCTGTTCTCGTGAGATTATCTCGAAATCTAGGAAAGGGGTGTTTTGAGATTTCTATTGGAACGTAATCTAGAGTGTATTTTGAGTAAATTTGAGAAGTTTAAAGTGCGTAGCAATTGTTTTTATATTTTTTTTCTGAATGGGAAATGCGCAAATTCAAAATTGCACTAAGTTCTGTTCTCGTGAGATTATCTTGAAATCTGGGGAAGGGGTGTTTTGAGATTTCTACTGGAACGTAATCTAGAGTGTATTTTGAGTAAATTTGAGAAGTTTCAAGTGCGTAGCAATTGTTTTTATATTTTTTTTCTGAATGGGAAATGCGCAAATTCAAAATTGCACTAAGTTCTGTTCTCGTGAGATTATCTCGAAATCTAGGAAAGGGGTGTTTTGAGATTTCTACTGGAACGTAATCTAGAGTGTATTTTGAGTAAATTTGAGAAGTTTCAAGTGCGTAGCAATTGTTTTTATATTTTTTTTCTGAATGGGAAATGCGCAAATTCAAAATTGCACTGAGTTCTGTTCTCGTGGGATTATCTCGAAATCTAGGGAAGGGGTGTTTTGAGATTTCTACTGGAACGTAATCTAGAGTGTATTTTGAGTAAATTTGAGAAGTTTAAAGTGCGTAGCAATTGTTTTTATATTTTTTTTCTGAATGGGAAATGCGCAAATTCAAAATTGCACTAAGTTCTGTTCTCGTGAGATTATCTTGAAATCTGGGGAAGGGGTGTTTTGAGATTTCTACTGGAACGTAATCTAGAGTGTATTTTGAGTAAATTTGAGAAGTTTCAAGTGCGTGGCAATTGTTTTTATATTTTTTTTCTGAATGGGAAATGCGCAAATTCAAAATTGCACTAAGTTCTGTTCTCGTGAGATTATCTTGAAATCTGGGGAAGGGGTGTTTTGAGATTTCTACTGGAACGTAATCTAGAGTGTATTTTGAGTAAATTTGAGAAGTTTCAAGTGCGTGGCAATTGTTTTTATATTGTTTTTGCTGAATGGGAAATGAGCAAATTTAAAATTGCACTAAGTTCTGTTCTCGTGAGATTATCTCGAAATCTAGGAAAGGGGTGTTTTGAGATTTCTATTGGAACGTAATCTAGAGTGTATTTTGAGTAAATTTGAGAAGTTTCAAGTGCGTGGCAATTGTTTTTATATTTTTTTTCTGAATGGGAAATGCGCAAATTCAAAATTGCACTAAGTTCTGTTCTCGTGAGATTATCTTGAAATCTGGGGAAGGGGTGTTTTGAGATTTCTACTGGAACGTAATCTAGAGTGTATTTTGAGTAAATTTGAGAAGTTTCAAGTGCGTGGCAATTGTTTTTATATTGTTTTTGCTGAATGGGAAATGAGCAAATTTAAAATTGCACTAAGTTCTGTTCTCGTGAGATTATCTCGAAATCTAGGAAAGGGGTGTTTTGAGATTTCTATTGGAACGTAATCTAGAGTGTATTTTGAGTAAATTTGAGAAGTTTCAAGTGCGTAGCAATTGTTTTTATATTTTTTTTCTGAATGGGAAATGCGCAAATTCAAAATTGCACTGAGTTCTGTTCTCGTGGGATTATCTCGAAATCTAGGGAAGGGGTGTTTTGAGATTTCTACTGGAACGTAATCTAGAGTGTATTTTGAGTAAATTTGACAAGTTTCAAGTGCGTAGCAATTGTTTTTATATTTTTTTTCTGAATGGGAAATGCGCAAATTCAAAATTGCACTGAGTTCTGTTCTCGTGGGATTATCTCGAAATCTAGGGAAGGGGTGTTTTGAGATTTCTACTGGAACGTAATCTAGAGTGTATTTTGAGTAAATTTGAGAAGTTTAAAGTGCGTAGCAATTGTTTTTATATTTTTTTTCTGAATGGGAAATGCGCAAATTCAAAATTGCACTAAGTTCTGTTCTCGTGAGATTATCTTGAAATCTGGGGAAGGGGTGTTTTGAGATTTCTACTGGAACGTAATCTAGAGTGTATTTTGAGTAAATTTGAGAAGTTTCAAGTGCGTGGCAATTGTTTTTATATTGTTTTTGCTGAATGGGAAATGAGCAAATTTAAAATTGCACTAAGTTCTGTTCTCGTGAGATTATCTCGAAATCTAGGAAAGGGGTGTTTTGAGATTTCTATTGGAACGTAATCTAGAGTGTATTTTGAGTAAATTTGAGAAGTTTAAAGTGCGTAGCAATTGTTTTTATATTTTTTTTCTGAATGGGAAATGCGCAAATTCAAAATTGCACTAAGTTCTGTTCTCGTGAGATTATCTTGAAATCTGGGGAAGGGGTGTTTTGAGATTTCTACTGGAACGTAATCTAGAGTGTATTTTGAGTAAATTTGAGAAGTTTAAAGTGCGTAGCAATTGTTTTTATATTTTTTTTGCTGAATGGGAAATTAGCAAATTCAAAATTGCACTGAGTTCTGTTCTCGTGAGATTATCTCGAAATCTAGGAAAGGGGTGTTTTGAGATTTCTATTGGAACGTAATCTAGAGTGTATTTTGAGTAAATTTGAGAAGTTTAAAGTGCGTAGCAATTGTTTTTATATTTTTTTTCTGAATGGGAAATGCGCAAATTCAAAATTGCACTAAGTTCTGTTCTCGTGAGATTATCTTGAAATCTGGGGAAGGGGTGTTTTGAGATTTCTACTGGAACGTAATCTAGAGTGTATTTTGAGTAAATTTGAGAAGTTTCAAGTGCGTAGCAATTGTTTTTATATTTTTTTTCTGAATGGGAAATGCGCAAATTCAAAATTGCACTAAGTTCTGTTCTCGTGAGATTATCTTGAAATCTGGGGAAGGGGTGTTTTGAGATTTCTACTGGAACGTAATCTAGAGTGTATTTTGAGTAAATTTGAGAAGTTTAAAGTGCGTAGCAATTGTTTTTATATTTTTTTTCTGAATGGGAAATGCGCAAATTCAAAATTGCACTAAGTTCTGTTCTCGTGAGATTATCTTGAAATCTGGGGAAGGGGTGTTTTGAGATTTCTACTGGAACGTAATCTAGAGTGTATTTTGAGTAAATTTGAGAAGTTTAAAGTGCGTAGCAATTGTTTTTATATTTTTTTTCTGAATGGGAAATGCGCAAATTCAAAATTGCACTAAGTTCTGTTCTCGTGAGATTATCTTGAAATCTGGGGAAGGGGTGTTTTGAGATTTCTACTGGAACGTAATCTAGAGTGTATTTTGAGTAAATTTGAGAAGTTTCAAGTGCGTGGCAATTGTTTTTATATTGTTTTTGCTGAATGGGAAATGAGCAAATTTAAAATTGCACTAAGTTCTGTTCTCGTGAGATTATCTCGAAATCTAGGAAAGGGGTGTTTTGAGATTTCTACTGGAACGTAATCTAGAGTGTATTTTGAGTAAATTTGAGAAGTTTAAAGTGCGTAGCAATTGTTTTTATATTTTTTTTCTGAATGGGAAATGCGCAAATTCAAAATTGCACTAAGTTCTGTTCTCGTGAGATTATCTTGAAATCTGGGGAAGGGGTGTTTTGAGATTTCTACTGGAACGTAATCTAGAGTGTATTTTGAGTAAATTTGAGAAGTTTAAAGTGCGTAGCAATTGTTTTTATATTTTTTTTCTGAATGGGAAATGCGCAAATTCAAAATTGCACTAAGTTCTGTTCTCGTGAGATTATCTTGAAATCTGGGGAAGGGGTGTTTTGAGATTTCTACTGGAACGTAATCTAGAGTGTATTTTGAGTAAATTTGAGAAGTTTAAAGTGCGTAGCAATTGTTTTTATATTTTTTTTCTGAATGGGAAATGCGCAAATTTAAAATTGCACTAAGTTCTGTTCTCGTGAGATTATCTCGAAATCTAGGAAAGGGGTGTTTTGAGATTTCTATTGGAACGTAATCTAGAGTGTATTTTGAGTAAATTTGAGAAGTTTAAAGTGCGTAGCAATTGTTTTTATATTTTTTTTCTGAATGGGAAATGCGCAAATTCAAAATTGCACTAAGTTCTGTTCTCGTGAGATTATCTTGAAATCTGGGGAAGGGGTGTTTTGAGATTTCTACTGGAACGTAATCTAGAGTGTATTTTGAGTAAATTTGAGAAGTTTCAAGTGCGTGGCAATTGTTTTTATATTGTTTTTGCTGAATGGGAAATGAGCAAATTTAAAATTGCACTAAGTTCTGTTCTCGTGAGATTATCTCGAAATCTAGGAAAGGGGTGTTTTGAGATTTCTACTGGAACGTAATCTAGAGTGTATTTTGAGTAAATTTGAGAAGTTTCAAGTGCGTAGCAATTGTTTTTATATTTTTTTTCTGAATGGGAAATGCGCAAATTCAAAATTGCACTAAGTTCTGTTCTCGTGGGATTATCTCGAAATCTAGGGAAGGGGTGTTTTGAGATTTCTACTGGAACGTAATCTAGAGTGTATTTTGGGTAAATTTGAGAAGTTTAAAGTGCGTAGCAATTGTTTTTATATTTTTTTTCTGAATGGGAAATGCGCAAATTCAAAATTGCACTAAGTTCTGTTCTCGTGAGATTATCTTGAAATCTGGGGAAGGGGTGTTTTGAGATTTCTACTGGAACGTAATCTAGAGTGTATTTTGAGTAAATTTGAGAAGTTTCAAGTGCGTGGCAATTGTTTTTATATTGTTTTTGCTGAATGGGAAATGAGCAAATTTAAAATTGCACTAAGTTCTGTTCTCGTGAGATTATCTCGAAATCTAGGGAAGGGGTGTTTTGAGATTTCTATTGGAACGTAATCTAGAGTGTATTTTGGGTAAATTTGAGAAGTTTTAAGTGCGTGGCAATTGTTTTTATATTTTTTTGCTGAATGGGAAATAAGCAAATTCAAAATTGCACTAAGTTCTGTTCTCGTGGGATTATCTCGAAATCTAGGGAAGGGGTGTTTTGAGATTTCTATTGGAACGTAATCTAGAGTATATTTTGAGTAAATTTGAGAAATTTCAAGTGCGTAGCAATTGTTTTTATATTTTTTTGCTGAATGGGAAATGCGCAAATTCAAAATTGCACTAAGTTCTGTTCTCGTGGGATTATCTCGAAATCTAGGGAAGGGGTGTTTTGAGATTTCTACTGGAACGTAATCTAGAGTGTATTTTGAGGAAATTTGAGAAGTTTCAAGTGCGTATCAATTGTTTTTATATTTTTTTGCTGAATGGGAAATGCGCAAATTCAAAATTGCACTAAGTTCTGTTCTCGTGGGATTATCTCGAAATCCAGGGAAGGGGTATTTTGAGATTTCTATTGGAACGTAATCTAGAGTGTATTTTGAGTAAATTTGAGAAGTTTCAAGTGCGTAGCAATTGTTTTTATATTTTTTTTCTGAATGGGAAATGAGCAAATTCAAAATTGCACTAAGTTCTGTTCTCGTGAGATTATCTCGAAATCTAGGGAAGGGGTGTTTTGAGATTTCTACTGGAACGTAATCCAGAGTGTATTTTGAGGAAATTTGAGAAGTTTCAAGTGCGTGGCAATTGTTTTTATATTTTTTTGCTGAATGGGAAATGAGTAAATTCAAAATTGCACTAAGTTCTGTTCTCGTGAGATTATCTCGAAATCTAGGGAAGGGGTGTTTTGAGATTTCTATTGGAACGTAATCTGGAGTGTATTTTGAGTAAATTTGAGAAGTTTCAAGTGCGTAGCAATTGTTTTTATATTTTTTTTCTGAATGGGAAATGCGCAAATTCAAAATTGCACTGAGTTCTGTTCTCGTGGGATTATCTCGAAATCTAGGGAAGGGGTGTTTTGAGATTTCTACTGGAACGTAATCTAGAGTGTATTTTGAGTAAATTTGACAAGTTTCAAGTGCGTAGCAATTGTTTTTATATTTTTTTTCTGAATGGGAAATGCGCAAATTCAAAATTGCACTGAGTTCTGTTCTCGTGGGATTATCTCGAAATCTAGGGAAGGGGTGTTTTGAGATTTCTACTGGAACGTAATCTAGAGTGTATTTTGAGTAAATTTGAGAAGTTTAAAGTGCGTAGCAATTGTTTTTATATTTTTTTTCTGAATGGGAAATGCGCAAATTCAAAATTGCACTAAGTTCTGTTCTCGTGAGATTATCTTGAAATCTGGGGAAGGGGTGTTTTGAGATTTCTACTGGAACGTAATCTAGAGTGTATTTTGAGTAAATTTGAGAAGTTTCAAGTGCGTGGCAATTGTTTTTATATTGTTTTTGCTGAATGGGAAATGAGCAAATTTAAAATTGCACTAAGTTCTGTTCTCGTGAGATTATCTCGAAATCTAGGAAAGGGGTGTTTTGAGATTTCTATTGGAACGTAATCTAGAGTGTATTTTGAGTAAATTTGAGAAGTTTAAAGTGCGTAGCAATTGTTTTTATATTTTTTTTCTGAATGGGAAATGCGCAAATTCAAAATTGCACTAAGTTCTGTTCTCGTGAGATTATCTTGAAATCTGGGGAAGGGGTGTTTTGAGATTTCTACTGGAACGTAATCTAGAGTGTATTTTGAGTAAATTTGAGAAGTTTAAAGTGCGTAGCAATTGTTTTTATATTTTTTTTGCTGAATGGGAAATTAGCAAATTCAAAATTGCACTGAGTTCTGTTCTCGTGAGATTATCTCGAAATCTAGGAAAGGGGTGTTTTGAGATTTCTATTGGAACGTAATCTAGAGTGTATTTTGAGTAAATTTGAGAAGTTTAAAGTGCGTAGCAATTGTTTTTATATTTTTTTTCTGAATGGGAAATGCGCAAATTCAAAATTGCACTAAGTTCTGTTCTCGTGAGATTATCTTGAAATCTGGGGAAGGGGTGTTTTGAGATTTCTACTGGAACGTAATCTAGAGTGTATTTTGAGTAAATTTGAGAAGTTTCAAGTGCGTAGCAATTGTTTTTATATTTTTTTTCTGAATGGGAAATGCGCAAATTCAAAATTGCACTAAGTTCTGTTCTCGTGAGATTATCTTGAAATCTGGGGAAGGGGTGTTTTGAGATTTCTACTGGAACGTAATCTAGAGTGTATTTTGAGTAAATTTGAGAAGTTTAAAGTGCGTAGCAATTGTTTTTATATTTTTTTTCTGAATGGGAAATGCGCAAATTCAAAATTGCACTAAGTTCTGTTCTCGTGAGATTATCTTGAAATCTGGGGAAGGGGTGTTTTGAGATTTCTACTGGAACGTAATCTAGAGTGTATTTTGAGTAAATTTGAGAAGTTTAAAGTGCGTAGCAATTGTTTTTATATTTTTTTTCTGAATGGGAAATGCGCAAATTCAAAATTGCACTAAGTTCTGTTCTCGTGAGATTATCTTGAAATCTGGGGAAGGGGTGTTTTGAGATTTCTACTGGAACGTAATCTAGAGTGTATTTTGAGTAAATTTGAGAAGTTTCAAGTGCGTGGCAATTGTTTTTATATTGTTTTTGCTGAATGGGAAATGAGCAAATTTAAAATTGCACTAAGTTCTGTTCTCGTGAGATTATCTCGAAATCTAGGAAAGGGGTGTTTTGAGATTTCTACTGGAACGTAATCTAGAGTGTATTTTGAGTAAATTTGAGAAGTTTAAAGTGCGTAGCAATTGTTTTTATATTTTTTTTCTGAATGGGAAATGCGCAAATTCAAAATTGCACTAAGTTCTGTTCTCGTGAGATTATCTTGAAATCTGGGGAAGGGGTGTTTTGAGATTTCTACTGGAACGTAATCTAGAGTGTATTTTGAGTAAATTTGAGAAGTTTAAAGTGCGTAGCAATTGTTTTTATATTTTTTTTCTGAATGGGAAATGCGCAAATTCAAAATTGCACTAAGTTCTGTTCTCGTGAGATTATCTTGAAATCTGGGGAAGGGGTGTTTTGAGATTTCTACTGGAACGTAATCTAGAGTGTATTTTGAGTAAATTTGAGAAGTTTAAAGTGCGTAGCAATTGTTTTTATATTTTTTTTCTGAATGGGAAATGCGCAAATTTAAAATTGCACTAAGTTCTGTTCTCGTGAGATTATCTCGAAATCTAGGAAAGGGGTGTTTTGAGATTTCTATTGGAACGTAATCTAGAGTGTATTTTGAGTAAATTTGAGAAGTTTAAAGTGCGTAGCAATTGTTTTTATATTTTTTTTCTGAATGGGAAATGCGCAAATTCAAAATTGCACTAAGTTCTGTTCTCGTGAGATTATCTTGAAATCTGGGGAAGGGGTGTTTTGAGATTTCTACTGGAACGTAATCTAGAGTGTATTTTGAGTAAATTTGAGAAGTTTCAAGTGCGTGGCAATTGTTTTTATATTGTTTTTGCTGAATGGGAAATGAGCAAATTTAAAATTGCACTAAGTTCTGTTCTCGTGAGATTATCTCGAAATCTAGGAAAGGGGTGTTTTGAGATTTCTACTGGAACGTAATCTAGAGTGTATTTTGAGTAAATTTGAGAAGTTTCAAGTGCGTAGCAATTGTTTTTATATTTTTTTTCTGAATGGGAAATGCGCAAATTCAAAATTGCACTGAGTTCTGTTCTCGTGGGATTATCTCGAAATCTAGGGAAGGGGTGTTTTGAGATTTCTACTGGAACGTAATCTAGAGTGTATTTTGAGTAAATTTGAGAAGTTTAAAGTGCGTAGCAATTGTTTTTATATTTTTTTTCTGAATGGGAAATGCGCAAATTCAAAATTGCACTAAGTTCTGTTCTCGTGAGATTATCTTGAAATCTGGGGAAGGGGTGTTTTGAGATTTCTACTGGAACGTAATCTAGAGTGTATTTTGAGTAAATTTGAGAAGTTTCAAGTGCGTGGCAATTGTTTTTATATTGTTTTTGCTGAATGGGAAATGAGCAAATTTAAAATTGCACTAAGTTCTGTTCTCGTGAGATTATCTCGAAATCTAGGGAAGGGGTGTTTTGAGATTTCTATTGGAACGTAATCTAGAGTGTATTTTGGGTAAATTTGAGAAGTTTTAAGTGCGTGGCAATTGTTTTTATATTTTTTTGCTGAATGGGAAATAAGCAAATTCAAAATTGCACTAAGTTCTGTTCTCGTGGGATTATCTCGAAATCTAGGGAAGGGGTGTTTTGAGATTTCTATTGGAACGTAATCTAGAGTATATTTTGAGTAAATTTGAGAAATTTCAAGTGCGTAGCAATTGTTTTTATATTTTTTTGCTGAATGGGAAATGCGCAAATTCAAAATTGCACTAAGTTCTGTTCTCGTGGGATTATCTCGAAATCTAGGGAAGGGGTGTTTTGAGATTTCTACTGGAACGTAATCTAGAGTGTATTTTGAGGAAATTTGAGAAGTTTCAAGTGCGTATCAATTGTTTTTATATTTTTTTGCTGAATGGGAAATGCGCAAATTCAAAATTGCACTAAGTTCTGTTCTCGTGGGATTATCTCGAAATCCAGGGAAGGGGTATTTTGAGATTTCTATTGGAACGTAATCTAGAGTGTATTTTGAGTAAATTTGAGAAGTTTCAAGTGCGTAGCAATTGTTTTTATATTTTTTTTCTGAATGGGAAATGAGCAAATTCAAAATTGCACTAAGTTCTGTTCTCGTGAGATTATCTCGAAATCTAGGGAAGGGGTGTTTTGAGATTTCTACTGGAACGTAATCCAGAGTGTATTTTGAGGAAATTTGAGAAGTTTCAAGTGCGTGGCAATTGTTTTTATATTTTTTTGCTGAATGGGAAATGAGTAAATTCAAAATTGCACTAAGTTCTGTTCTCGTGAGATTATCTCGAAATCTAGGGAAGGGGTGTTTTGAGATTTCTATTGGAACGTAATCTGGAGTGTATTTTGAGTAAATTTGAGAAGTTTCAAGTGCGTAGCAATTGTTTTTATATTTTTTTTCTGAATGGGAAATGAGCAAATTCAAAATTGCACTAAGTTCTGTTCTCGTGAGATTATCTCGAAATCTAGGGAAGGGGTGTTTTGAGATTTCTACTGGAACGTAATCCAGAGTGTATTTTGAGGAAATTTGAGAAGTTTCAAGTGCGTGGCAATTGTTTTTATATTTTTTTGCTGAATGGGAAATGAGTAAATTCAAAATTGCACTAAGTTCTGTTCTCGTGAGATTATCTCGAAATCTAGGGAAGGGGTGTTTTGAGATTTCTATTGGAACATAATCTGGAGTGTATTTTGAGTAAATTTGAGAAGTTTCAAGTGCGTAGCAATTGTTTTTATATTTTTTTTCTGAATGGGAAATGAGCAAATTCAAAATTGCACTAAGTTCTGTTCTCGTGAGATTATCTCGAAATCTAGGGAAGGGGTGTTTTGAGATTTCTACTGGAACGTAATCCAGAGTGTATTTTGAGGAAATTTGAGAAGTTTCAAGTGCGTAGCAATTGTTTTTATATTTTTTTTCTGAATGGGAAATGAGCAAATTCAAAATTGCACTAAGTTCTGTTCTCGTGAGATTATCTCGAAATCTAGGGAAGGGGTGTTTTGAGATTTCTATTGGAACGTAATTTAGAGTGCATTTTGAGTAAATTTGAGAAGTTTCAAGTGCGTGGCAATTGTTTTTATATTTTTTTGCTGAATGGGAAATGAGCAAATTCAAAATTGCACTAAGTTCTGTTCTCGTGAGATTATCTCGAAATCTAGGGAAGCGGTGTTTTGAGATTTCTATTGGAACGTAATCTAGAGTGTATTTTGAGTAAATTTGAGAAGTTCCAAGTGCGTAGCAATTGTTTTTATATTTTTTTTCTGATTGGGAAATGAGCAAATTCAAAATTGCACTAAGTTCTGTTCTCGTGAGATTATCTCGAAATCTAGGGAAGGGGTGTTTTGAGATTTCTATTGGAACGTAATCTAGAGTGTATTTTGAGTAAATTTGAGAAGTTTCAAGTGCGTGGCAATTGTTTTTATATTTTTTTTCTGAATGAGAAATGAGCAAATTCAAAATTGCACTAAGTTCTGTTCTCGTGAGATTATCTCGAAATCTGGGGAAGGGGTGTTTTGAGATTTCTATTGGAACGTAATCTAGAGTGTATTTTGAGTAAATTTGAGAAGTTTCAAGTGCGTGGCAATTGTTTTTATATTTTTTTTCTGAATGGGAAATGAGCAAATTCAAAATTGCACTAAGTTCTGTTCTCGTGAGATTATCTCGAAATCTGGGGAAGGGGTGTTTTGAGATTTCTATTGGAACGTAATCTAGAGTGTATTTTGAGTAAATTTGAGAAGTTTCAAGTGCGTGGCAATTGTTTTTATATTTTTTTGCTGAATGGGAAATGAGCAAATTCAAAATTGCACTAAGTTCTGTTCTCGTGAGATTATCTCGAAATCTAGGGAAGCGGTGTTTTGAGATTTCTATTGGAACGTAATCTAGAGTGTATTTTGAGTAAATTTGAGAAGTTCCAAGTGCGTAGCAATTGTTTTTATATTTTTTTTCTGAATGGGAAATGAGCAAATTCAAAATTGCACTAAGTTCTGTTCTCGTGAGATTATCTCGAAATCTAGGGAAGGGGTGTTTTGAGATTTCTATTGGAACGTAATCTAGAGTGTATTTTGAGTAAATTTGAGAAGTTTCAAGTGCGTGGCAATTGTTTTTATATTTTTTTGCTGAATGGGAAATGCGCAAATTCAAAATTGCACCAAGTTCTGTTCTCGTGAGATTATCTCGAAATCTGGGGAAGGGGTGTTTTGAGATTTCTATTGGAACGTAATCTAGAGTGTATTTTGAGTAAATTTGAGAAGTTTCAAGTGCGTGGCAATTGTTTTTATATTTTTTTTCTGAATGGGAAATGAGCAAATTCAAAATTGCACTAAGTTCTGTTCTCGTGAGATTATCTCGAAATCTGGGGAAGGGGTGTTTTGAGATTTCTATTGGAACGTAATCTAGAGTGTATTTTGAGTAAATTTGAGAAGTTTCAAGTGCGTGGCAATTGTTTTTATATTTTTTTGCTGAATGGGAAATGCGCAAATTCAAAATTGCACCAAGTTCTGTTCTCGTGAGATTATCTCGAAATCTGGGGAAGGGGTGTTTTGAGATTTCTATTGGAACGTAATCTAGAGTGTATTTTGAGTAAATTTGAGAAGTTTCAAGTGCGTGGCAATTGTTTTTATATTTTTTTGCTGAATGGGAAATGCGCAAATTCAAAATTGCACCAAGTTCTGTTCTCGTGAGATTATCTCGAAATCTGGGGAAGGGGTGTTTTGAGATTTCTATTGGAACGTAATCTAGAGTGTATTTTGAGTAAATTTGAGAAGTTCCAAGTGCGTAGCAATTGTTTTTATATTTTTTTTCTGAATGGGAAATGAGCAAATTCAAAATTGCACTAAGTTCTGTTCTCGTGAGATTATCTCGAAATCTGGGGAAGGGGTGTTTTGAGATTTCTATTGGAACGTAATCTAGAGTGTATTTTGAGTAAATTTGAGAAGTTTCAAGTGCGTGGCAATTGTTTTTATATTTTTTTTCTGAATGGGAAATGAGCAAATTCAAAATTGCACTAAGTTCTGTTCTCGTGAGATTATCTCGAAATCTAGGGAAGGGGTGTTTTGAGATTTCTATTGGAACGTAATTTAGAGTGCATTTTGAGTAAATTTGAGAAGTTTCAAGTGCGTGGCAATTGTTTTTATATTTTTTTGCTGAATGGGAAATGCGCAAATTCAAAATTGCACCAAGTTCTGTTCTCGTGAGATTATCTCGAAATCTGGGGAAGGGGTGTTTTGAGATTTCTATTGGAACGTAATCTAGAGTGTATTTTGAGTAAATTTGAGAAGTTTCAAGTGCGTGGCAATTGTTTTTATATTTTTTTTGCTGAATGGGAAATGGGAAAATTCAAAATTGCACCAAGTTTTGTTCTCGTGAGATTATCTGAAAAATTACATCAGAAAAATTGAATAAATAGAGGGTGTTCCATTAAAAAAATGTGTTTTTGTTATACCGCAAAATTGAGACACCCTGTATGTTTGAAAATAATTTTACGGCGTAAAGATTTTTAAGCCAATAACTTTTTGTATGAAGCATGTTTTTCTTTATTTCACGGGAAATGCGTTAGAAAAGCCCGACCCACCATTGCAGGACCCTGTAAATAAATATAATAAATATTCTTATTTCTTAAATAAACAATACCAGACTTCACTATTCGACTGGGGAAAAGTGGAAATGAAAAGTAAAATAACTAGTTCCCATGTAAACTCGAACAAGAAGAGGCCAAAAGGTTGTGTACATCCGTTCGCAGCGGATATTCTCACCCTCGAAGTCAATTTTGGATATCCTTACAGGAAATGCGCGTCAGGCTCAAAGGCGAGGGTGGAGTTTCGCGAGAGGGATGTAGATTCTGCATAATGTGGTGTGATAAATAAAGGTCTGCATGCTTGCTTTTTTTATGCTGTGTGTGTGCAGACAGGGCCGGTAATTCAACAACGCAAGCGGATGATTTAACCAATTTTCTCACGAAATGTCCGTCAGAGTGGATAAATTATTTGTTTTTGGAATGTTCCCCACCGGCACCAACTGACGCCTTAAAACCGAATTTTCTGCCCTCGTCATGCAACTGTTTTAACTAATGCGATTGATGGGAAAACTTTAATTGTACGTTTAGTAATGTGAGCTATCGTTACAATATACAGGGCGAGTCTATAACTTGGAATAAATTCAGTAGATCAAAGAAAGTTTATTTTTCGAAAATATGCTCGATTAGTATTTTGAATTGCGCTCTTTTTTATGTAATAAAATTTTATACAGCGTGTCCCAAATTTGAGATATGACGTCATCGACTATTTTTTTTAATGTCAACCCTAATTTTTTTATCACTATTCTTAAAGAGTATATCAAGTTACACATGTGTGCTAAATTTCCAATCTCTATTTCCTGTAATTTAGAAGATATTTAACAAACATTATCAAATTTGAAAAATTAATTCAACTTAGTTTTTCTCAATAAATGCTCAAAAAATTATCCATGAAAATTACTACAGTATTTAAATGCTTTTGTAAACAAAGTAAAATTCCCTATATTTTGACGTTTTGATTGCAAAAATCCGTTAGAGGATTCAGAAGTTGCACGCTTGTAAAATTTAGATTTAAAAAAATTCTACCTCACAACGAAAAAAATTGAAATTTCAACTGTTTCATGCAAATTACTACAGTGTTTAAATGCTTTTGTAAAGAACGTAAAATTCCCTATATTTTGACGTTTTGATTGCAAAAATCCGTTAGAGGATTCAGAAGTTGCACGCTTGTAAAATTTAGATTTTAAAAAATTCTACCTCACAACGAAAAAAATTGAAATTTCAACTGTTTCATGCAATTTACTGCAGTGTTTCACTGCTTTTGTAAAGAACGTAAAATTCTTTATATTTTGACGTTTTAATTGCAAAAATCCGTCAGAGGATTCAGAAGTTGCACGCTTGTAAAATTTGGATTTTAAAAAATTCTACCTCACAACGAAAAAAATTGAAATTTCAACTGTTTCATGCAAATTACTACAGTGTTTAAATGCTTTTGTAAAGAACGTAAAATTCCCTATATTTTGACGTTTTGATTGCAAAAATCCGTTAGAGGATTCAGAAGTTGCACGCTTGTAAAATTTAGATTTTAAAAAATTCTACCTCACAACGAAAAAAATTGAAATTTCAACTGTTTCATGCAATTTACTGCAGTGTTTCACTGCTTTTGTAAAGAACGTAAAATTCTTTATATTTTGACGTTTTAATTGCAAAAATCCGTCAGAGGATTCAGAAGTTGCACGCTTGTAAAATTTGGATTTTAAAAAATTCTACCTCACAACGAAAAAAATTGAAATTTCAACTGTTTCATGCAAATTACTGCAGTGTTTAAATGCTTTTGTAAAGAACGTGAAATTCACTATATTTTGACGTTTTAATTACGAAAATCCGTTAGAGGATTCAGAAGTTGCACGCTTGTAAAATTTAGATTTTCAAAAATTCTACCTCACAACGAAAAAAATTGAAATTTCAACTGTTTCATGCAATTTACTGCAGTGTTTCACTGCTTTTGTAAAGAACGTAAAATTCTTTATATTTTGACGTTTTAATTGCAAAAATCCGTCAGAGGATTCAGAAGTTGCACGCTTGTAAAATTTGGATTTTAAAAAATTCTACCTCACAACGAAAAAAATTGAAATTTCAACTGTTTCATGCAATTTACTGCAGTGTTTCACTGCTTTTGTAAAGAACGTAAAATTCTTTATATTTTGACGTTTTAATTGCAAAAATCCGTCAGAGGATTCAGAAGTTGCACGCTTGTAAAATTTGGATTTTCAAAAATTCTACCTCACAACGAAAAAAATTGAAATTTCAACTGTTTCGTGCAAATTACTACAGTGTTTAAATGCTTTTGTAAAGAACGTGAAATTCCCTTTATTTTGACGTTTTAATTGCAAAAATCCGTTAGAGGATTCAGAAGTTGCACGCTTGTAAAATTTGGATTTTCAAAAATTCTACCTCACAACGAAAAAAATTGAAATTTCAACTGTTTCGTGCAAATTACTTCAGTGTTTAAATGCTTTTGTAAAGAACGTAAAATTCCCTATATTTTGACGTTTTAATTGCAAAAATCCGTTAGAGGATTCAGAAGTTGCACGCTTGTAAAATTTGGATTTTCAAAAATTCTACCTCACAACGAAAAAAATTGAAATTTCAACTGTTTCGTGCAAATTACTTCAGTGTTTAAATGCTTTTTCAAAGAACGTAAAATTCCCAATATTTTGACTTTTTAATTACAAAAATCCGTCAGAGGATTCAGAAGTTGCACGCTTGTAAAATTTGGATTTTCAAAAATTCTACCTCACAACCAAAAAAAATTGAAATTTCCACTGTTCCATGCAAATTACTACAGCGTTTAAATGCTTTTGTAAAGAACGTAAAATTACCTATATTTTGACGTTTTATTTGCAAAAATCCGTTAGAGGATTCAGAAGTTGCACGCTTGTAAAATTTGGATTTTCAAAAATTCTACCTCACAATGAAAAAAATTTAAATTTCAACTGTTTCATGCAAATTACTACAGCGTTTAAATGCTTTTGTAAAAACGTAACATTCCCTATATTTTGACGTTTTGATTGCAAAAATCCGTTAGAGGATTCAGAAGTTGCACGCTTGTAAAATTTGGGTTTTCAAAAATTCTACCTCACAACGAAAAAAATTGAAATTTCAACTGTTTCGTGCAAATTACTACAGTGTTTAAATGCTGTTGTAAAGAACGTAAAATTCCCTATATTTTGACGTTGTAATTACAAAAATCCGTCAGAGGATTCAGAAGTTGCACGCTTGTAAAATTTGGATTTTCAAAAATTCTACCTCACAACGAAAAAAATTGAAATTTCAACTGTTTCATGCAAATTACTACAGTGTTTAAATGCTTTTATAAAGAACGTAAAATTCTCTATTTTTTGATGTTTCAATTGCAAAAATCCGTTAGAGGATTCAGAAGTTGCACGCTTGTAAAATTTAGATTTTCAAAAATTCTACCTCACAACGAAAAAAATTGAAATTTCAACTGTTTCATGCAAATTACTACAGTGTTTAAATGCTTTAGTAAAGAACGTGAAATTCCCTATATTTTGACGTTTTATTTGCAAAAATCCGTCAGAGGATTCAGAAGTTGCACGCTTGTAAAATTTAGATTTTCAAAAATTCTACCTCACAGCGAAAAAAATTGAAATTTCAACTGTTTTATACAAATTACTACAGTGTTTAAATGCTTTTGTAAAGAACGTAAAATTCCCTATATTTTGACGTTTTAATTGCAAAAATCCGTTAGAGGATTCAGAAGTTGCACGCTTGTAAAATTTGGATTTTCAAAAATTCTACCTCACAACGAAAAAAATTGAAATTTCAACTGTTTCATGCAAATTACCACAGTGTTTAAATGCTTTTGAAAAAAACGTAAAATTCCCTATATTTTGGCGTTTTAATTACAAAAATCTGTCAGAGGATTCAGAAGTTGCACGCTTGTAAAATTTGGATTTTCAAAAATTCTACCTCACAACGAAAAAAATTGAAATTTCAACTGTTTCATCCAAATTACTACAGTGTTTAAATGCTTTTGCAAAGAACGTAAAATTCCCTATATTTTGACGTTTTAATTACAAAAATCCGTCAGAGGATTCAGAAGTTGCACGCTTGTAAAATTTGGATTTTCAAAAATTCTACCTCACAACGAAAAAAATTGAAATTTCAACTGTTTCATGCAAATTACTACAGTGTTTAAATGCTTTTGTAAAGAACGTAAAATTCCCTATATTTTGACGTTTTAATTGCAAAAATCCGTTAGAGGATTCAGAAGTTGCACGCTTGTAAAATATGGATTTTCAAAAATTCTAACTCACAACGAAAAAAATTGAAATTTCAACTATTTCATGCAAATTACTACAGTGTTTAAATGCTTTTGCAAAGAACGTAAAATTCCCTATATTTTGACGTTTTAATTACAAAAATCCGTCAGAGGATTCAGAAGTTGCACGCTTGTAAAATTTGGATTTTCAAAAATTCTACCTCACAACGAAAAAAATTAAAATTTCAACTGTTTTATATAAATTACTGCAGTGTTTAAATGCTTTTGTAAAGAACGTGAAATTCCCTATATTTTGACGTTTTAATTGCAAAAATCCGTTAGAGGATTCAGAAGTTGCACGCTTGTAAAATTTGGGTTTTCAAAAATTCTACTTCACAACGAAAAAAATTGAAATTTCAACTGTTTCATTCAAATTACAACAGTGTTTAAATGCTTTTGTAAAGAACGTAAAATTCCCTATATTTTGACGTTTTATTTGCAAAAATCCGTTAGAGGATTCAAAAGTTGCACACTTGCAAAATTTGGATTTTGAAATTAATACCTCAGCGAAAAACTGCAATTTCAACTTTTTCATAAAAATTACCACAAAGTGTTTAAATGCTTTTTCAAAGAACGCAAAATTCACTAGATTTTGACATTTTGATTGCAAAAATTCGAAAAAGGATTAAGTAGTTGGACGTTTGTAAAAGAAGATTTTGATGTTTGAATTGCAAAAATCAGTCGGAGGATTCAAAAGTTGCAAGCTTATAAAATATGGATTTTCAAAAATAACCGGCGAAAAAACTGCAATTGTTTTACATTCATATTTTTCATGGCTAACTATTTTTTGATTTATAATAAAACTTAAAAATGACTGTAACTCACTTATTTTTAGGAATAATTATGCCATATGTGATATCGGATTAAAGAGAAAAAAACATTATTTTGAATAAGGTCATAGCCTACTATGGTTTCCATTAAAAAAAATGTAACTTTGCGTCATGTCTCGGAAAATAAGGGCTTTAAAAAATTTCTGAATTTATTTTATTAAGCTGCGTAAAATTATCTACAACTTTGTCCTTTACAGTTTTTTTCTATCTGTTATAATAACCGAGATATATTAATTTGAAAAAAATTGACACTTTTTACATTTTTCAAAATATCTAGTTACCCTTCACTTTTTAGAAAACTTTGAAAGTGTTATTTTATTAGGCTCGTAAAACCGCACTTCTTGTATTTATTTACAAGAACCCAACAGATCCAAGGTCCAAATTACAGGGGTAATAAATAATTCAAATTCAAAATATTAGTTTTCTAGTTTATCTAATAAAAAATGGTGATGTGGCCATCATGTTACTTTCTCCGACGTGATGGTATCATTTATATATACGCTTTCATGGTTTATTTTAAATGTACGTCGAGCGTTTTGTAGACTCGTATGAAACTGACGTTTAAAACGTCAAAATTATGAAAGATGGGAAAATTATACTTCAAATTGAAAAACTCAGTTTATTCACAAACTAAAGGGATTTCGAAAGAAACTTATTCTTTATAAATTGTTCATTTTAGCATTCTCTACAATTATTATTCACATAAATTTGCTGTAACTATTATCGTTTTATAATTATAAACCAACAATTTAAAAAAAAATACATTTTTTTCTCGAATAAAAATGATTTTATGAAAAATATTTTCAAGCAAAAGATGTTCATTAATTTGTTGTCTTCAATGTTTATTTAAAGGTTTTTATGATATTTTTCATATTTAAGAAAATATTGGCAAAAAACAAAAAACAGTTAAGGTAAACACCCACTTCCGGTGTACGAAATTTCACCAAAAGCTTTTCAGTTCTTTGGATTATCAAATAAGACGTATGTTCAAAGTTTCATATCAATTGCTTTATTAGTTTTTGAGATACAGCGCACACAGACAGACACACACGCACACACACACAATTTTTTTTTTCCAGAAATTGTTGAAATGGCACTTAGGGACCCCAAAACGGATATTTCCGTAAAAAAAAAAATTTGAAAAAAAAATCAGGATCACAATACTTTCTCTTACTTCGTAACGGAGAAAGTAAAAAAAGTCAGCAGTAACGTATTTATGTATTTATTTACAAGAACCCAATAGACCCAAGGTCCAAATTACAGGGGTGATAAACAATTCAAATTCAAAATATTTGTTTTTTAGTTTATCTAATAAAAAAGAACATATACCAGTCTTCGTATTAATTTACGCAAGCCTCGTAAATATGTTGTTTTTAATGCTAATTAGTCAACCTATCCGTTAGCGGCGTAATGCGAATAATTATGAAGGAAAACAATCACTGTTGCCATAATTAATATATTTAAATGCGCGCCACAACGCCGCATATGTCGGTTACCCTAGCGCAATGAGCGATTGTTTACCGGCCATTTGTTTGGTGTGCTTTTGTTTGCGGTGCGGTGTTTGCGTTTGCTCGCGGTTGAACGTTTTACGATCGGTGCCGTAAGTGGAACGTCTTATTGGATTTCTTTGTGATTCGCTTCGAGAAACGGGCGGAGCGGAGTTGAAATTCGCCGCACCGAAACACGCGTCTTTTTAATTTTGTGTTGGAGCTGTACCATTTTTGAATAACGGCCTCCCCCTGTAGTTGCCTGTAGTAGGATAGCCCGGCTAAGCGTGCCCTGCCCCTCCACGCCGCGGCTACTCGCTCGGCGACCGCTAGAGTGTGCTTGACGTTTAGTCGCGTGAGTTCTGCTGTCGAGGTTAGGTGTGTGCGTTCCGACGATCCCGATTTTCAATCAAAATAAACAAAGTTGAGGGATAATAAGTGTTTGTTTGTGTCATCCACCGACGGTAGCTGCGGAAGCCCTGCCAGGACTCACGTGTTGTTCCCGAGTGCGAAAAGAGATCGCCGGACGCTCGATTTGTTTGGCGTGGGTAGACGCTTGTTGGTTGAGTGAGTCGCATACGCCGCACTATAGCGAATTGATCGGACTTTCGAATTTCCACCAATCACGACCGTTGTTTTGCCGGCGGATCGACCCGCGAAAAAATGAGCGCGTCCGTATTCAAACCGATACAGCCTTACCGCATCGAGGGCCCGCGGATGCGGCTCCCGTTCGCCGAGAAGTCGCCGCTGAAGCGCGTCAGGAGGGTCCTCTTCGAGCCGGTCGACCACGCGGAAACGAAACTCTTCATCGAGCGGGAACTCACCTACGACAGCATGAGCGCCAGCAAAAAGTGGGACTTCGACTTCAGCAGGGAGATCCCGCTCAGCCCGAACGGGACCACGGGCCGGTTCGTCTGGAAGGCGGTCAGGCAGTCCGCGGACAGGATCACCTTCGCCCCCAAGCGCAGGCGGTCCCTCGAGGAGGACATCGATAATTCGGACCTGTATCCGCAGCCGCTCGCGAAGATCGAGAATCCCCTGCGGGTCGACGAGAACAATTGCATCGTTCTGCCGTCGTCCAGCGAGCACGCGATCAAGAAACAATCAAAAATCACAGGTAAACGTCAATTGCTAATATTTATTTATTTATATTCTGCGGAAAAGAAATCGTTGGTAATCACACTATCGGCGACCGGCGGGAAGGGTATTAATACCTTTTCTGCAGACTGGTGCCGATCGGCGGGTCGGGTATTAATGCCTTTTATGTAGGACGTACATTATTAGTAATGCATATACCAATGCTTGTTGTTTTTCTTCATTTAATCAAGATTTTTGCACAAGTATTTGTAAGCTATCTTCAGGTTATTTTGGCAAGTCGAAGGTCTAATTCGTACTCTTAGTCCTAAGAAAACAATTCAGCTACGCATATGCTTTTTCTGATGCAACGAATGAGTTTTTTTTTAAGGAAACAACCCAGATATGTTGTTTCTTATTATTTATGAGAAAACTCTTTGAAGTCCTTATCTTTAAGGTGCTTATTATTTTAGAAAAGGCTGAATTTATTTTTACGGTTGCAAGAATTTTGAAAGGAAATTCTTCTTCACATTCACAAATTTCGATGTTTTAAAGGTTTTCTTAATTATATTTTATAAAAAAAAATGGATTTTGAAAACTGCGGCAGTGATGATTATTTATTCGCACATTTGGATGACGATGATTTGCCACAATGTGATAATGAAAATGGTTTCAGTGCCAGGATTTTTTTTTATTTACTTGTTTTGAAGTGCATTTTTTTCCTAGAAATTTTCGCACGCTAGATATGTGTTTGTTAAGTTCATGGTGTTACTCGCAGGTAGTGTGTTAATTAAAAATAATATTATTTTCGGAAGCCAAATCAAGTTCTATAAAATAAATGCGTAAAATTATCTAACAATAAAAAAAGATAGATTCTTATTCGGGAATAACTTAAAACTGAGTTAATTCTTTACTTAAGAAATTATCGCATGCTTTGAAATGTTCAATGTTTTAACAACCCTTATTTTGCCACACAATTGTTTGTGACAACAAACCTACAGTAAAAAATTACGGTTCCTGGCGTTAGAATAGTTTATTTGGTTCACTTAAAATGCCATTCAAATAACCACTAAATGTGGACTTTACGAAAAATTAAAAAAACAGATCAAACCTTTTTAGGAGCCAAATCAAAGTTACGAAACAGGATGGTGTGATAAATGAAACACAATTTTCTAAAAACATATAAAATAAAAATTAAGTCATTCCTAATTAAGTTCGCTTTTTATTCATGGGAAGAATATTTAGCACATAATTTTACGTGAACTGTCGATTATGCGCCAGTACTTATTTACTTTTAGTAACTTTGTGTAATTTATTTTTTTCTATCTAAGACCTGTGTAAACATATGTGTTAGCACCAATAAATACTATTACTATTACTATTACTATAGATTGCATGAAACAACTACTACGTGTAGTAAGTGTTTTATTCAATCTACAGGGTGTCTCGTTTCGAGTGTGCCAACAGGAAGTAAATAATGTTATTCTGAACATAAAAGTTCATATAAACATGTGTCCGTTATAGAAATACATAATCTTTCGAACGTAAAAAATCTTATAAATTTATTAGATTGTCATGAATTAAGTTAATGTTTATTTGACAGTTGTTTATACAAAAACTACAGAGAAACCTGTAAGTGACAGTTTACACCAAGTAAATTTACTGTAATTTTTATCATTTTAAATCTCAGGAAATTGAATGTTTAGCCAATTTCTGATATTTCTTGCATAATCGGGAGGTGCTCCATCGTGCTGAAACCACTTCCAGTAACCGATGTGAAGATAGCCACGGATTTTTCAGCCACGGATTTCCCGGCGCCTCCGCCATCACATAAAAATTTCTTCAATTTTAATGATTTATATTAAATCAAACGCTGAGAAAGTAATTAACATTAGCCTATGGATGTGCAGTCAATCGACAATTTCAATTATTTTTTCTCGAATCCACGGGAACTCTCTTTTTAAAATGACAAGAATTCAAAGTCCAATATGGCACTGTTTGACGCGTTTTAAATTAAATATTTTAACAACAACGTGTAGATAAGAGTCTACTTAAACGATTTAACGCATTTAATTTTGGGTAAAATTGTTTATAACTTTTTTATGAATTTTTTCTTCTCGGGTCTACCCAAAGTGTACATATAATATAGCAAACTTTCAAAGTCCAAAATGGCACTGTTTGACGCGTTTTAAATTTGATTTTTTAACATCAACGTGTAGATAAGAGTCTACTTAAACGATTTAATGCATTTAATTTTGGGTAAAATTGTTTATAACTTTTTATGATTTTTTTTTCTCGGGTCCACCCCAACTATACATATAATATAGCAAATTTTCAAAGTCCAAAATGGCACTGTTTGATGCGTTTTAAATTTAATTTTTTAACAACAACGTGTAGATAAGAGTCTACTTAAACGATTTAACGCATTTAATTTTGGGTAAAATTGTTTATAACTTTTTTATGAATTTTTTTCTCGGGTCCACCCAAACTAAATAGATAATCTAGCAAACTTTCAAAGTCCAAAATGGCACTGTTTGACGCGTTTTAAATTTGATTTTTTAACATTAACGTGTAGATAAGAGTATACTTAAACGATTTAACGCATTTAATTTTGGGTAAAATTGTTTATAACTTTTTATGAATTTTTTTTCTCGGGTCCACCCCAACTATTCATATAATATAGCAAACTTTCAAAGTCCAATATGGCACTGTTTGACGCGTTTTACATTTAATTTTTTAACAACAACGTGTAGATAAGAGTCTACTGAAACGATTTGACGCGTGAAATTTTGGGTAAAATTGTTTATACCTTTCTTATGAATTTTTTTTCTCGGGTCTACCCAAACTATATACACTGGAGGAAAAAAATGAAACCCTTGAAATTCTTGAAATTTTGACCATTTTCAAACCGCCATAACTCGGCGTATTTTCAATTGATTTTGATGAATCTTTGAGGGCGAAAAACATTGAAGTGACTTCTTTAAAGTCCGCCCGTTTTTTTCAGGAAACCATGTCCAACTTTGACGTGTCTATGGAGTTGGAAAAGTTTTGTCGACTCGATCCACCATAAAGGCATTAAAATTTGATCAATTCCCTGTGCAGGACTCAAAAACGAAGCTCCTACGGCAATTTGGCACAAAGTTATGAGTGTTTAAAAAAAAGTGCATTTTGTGGTCTTTTTATTTTTTTGTTTGGAGAGACGTAGAACCTTCTCTTTAAGTGGGGGATAAACTCTCTCAAAGAGGACACATTTTGCTTTTTATTTCTCAAAAGATCGTCGAAATCGGTTAGATAGAAGCTAAGTTATTACCTAAATTTTTACAAATCTCGTGTTTCATTTTTTTCCGTCAGTGTAATTTGTTCGTTTTTATTGGACGAATGGAAAAATGGACGAAAGGTGGTGAGTTAGGCCCAAATTTTTTTTCCGAGCCTACAGAGATCGTTAAAGTAAGCCTTTTTTGACCTAAAATAAAGTTTTTTTTTATGGTTCTAAGGTACAAAATGCGATATTCAGGATTTTGCGCAAACAATTAATTTTTGTGCATACCTCAAAGAACATGCAAAGAAAATTTCATTCGTGAAAACGAAATCAATTTCGTCGAAAAACTTCGGACTTATGAGTCAAAAAACCTCAAAATTCGCTTTTTCTTTTCAAACACCCATTACTTTGTGCTAAATCGTTGTAGGAGCACATTTGAATGCCCTTTTGTCGGATCGAGTCGACACAAATTTACCCAAAATTTCGTGCTTTAAATCGTTTAAGTAGACTCTTATCTACACGTTGTTGTTAACAAATTTAATTTAAAACGCGTCAAACAGTGCCATATTGGACTTTGAATTCTTGTCATTTTAAAAAAAGAGTTCCCGTGGATTCGAGAAAAAATAATTGAAATTGTGGATTGACTGCACATCTATAGGCTAATGTTAATTACATTCTCAGCGTTTGATTTAATATAAATCATTAAAATTGAAGAAATTTTTATGTGATGGCGGAGGCGCCGGGAAATCCGTGGCTGAAAAATCCGTGGCTATCTTCACATCGGTGACTTTTGATATATTTTCTTTTTCAACATAACCCCATAAGAAAAAGCCTATAACAGACAGATCGGGTGATCTAGGTGGCCACGGCTTTGGTGCATTTTTTCTATCCAGCCAATGAGGAGGGGCTCCATCATGTTAAAAACATCTCAATCTAGCCCTCGATGATAAACGTAAATCATCGAGCATGTCTTCAAAGATATCTTGAAGATAATTGGATCTTGCGTGGTTAATGTCATTTACTTCCAAAACTTGGATTATACTGTTTTATTGGGCTTTCGGTTTTTTGAAGGATCCGTAATCAACCAAATTTGGATAGTCTTCTAAATGTTGGTAAAGAAAATTTTACAAGTGTAATTTTATTTGGCTCGTACTTTTTCCCCATTTAACCATTTCTTTAATCTCTTATAGTTTCCGAAATCCCCGTACTAAACATCGAAAAAAACTCACCCTGTATATTCAAATCGTTCAGATCGTTGACAAGGTGAAGGTAAATAAATCTTATTCACAATCACTAAAATAATGTGCATATTTTTAATCTTCAAAAAGTTGGGAAATTATCGATTCCCTGTAAAGACATACCTCCTGGTCGGCAAAAACATTTTGCGAACCATTATTTCGAAGTATAGAAATTTTCAATATGCACAGTGGCGGTGCATTATAAACTCCCGTCTTTGCAGCGCCTTTTAATGTGAAATATCCTCGATAAGAAAACTTGTCAAAAATGCAATTAATTATTTTTGTCATCTAAGTGTAAATATTTTGTGTTTCAAAGCAATATTTAATGCGTTAATTATTACTGAAAATTTGTACCGTTTTTTGGCCCACTGTGTATATTAATCGATAAATTTATATCAATCATACGCCCGGTTTCTCCAACGATTTTTTTTTTCTCCAATTTTATCGCGTGCCATAAAAACTTGTGTTTTAATGCACTATTATTACGTTATTAACGTTTTCACGGAATCGTTTGTTTATATCGAATCTGTGTATATGCGACGCGAAATACTGTTGAAGTTCAGCGATAATTGATAACATTTAACATGCGACAGGAAGGCCTCCATTCGTTTTTGTTTAATATACTGATGATGTAACTGTTTTGAATAAATTATAATAACTGCATTACCAAACTGGCGATTTAATGACCACTCCGTTGCAAGCCGGTGCCGATGAACTCTCTAGGTGTGGCTCAAATATGTAATTTTGTAGTAATAGATCAGCTAAAGATATTCATTATGTTTTTTTTTTGCCTATGATATCCTCCCGGAATTCTTTAATAAGCTTTAATTATTTTCGTAATCTACAATTTGAGTTTTTCTTTTCTTTATAATTATGATCTGGATCACTTGCATGATCAACTCTGATTTCGGATTTCGACACTATTTGGGAAACTAGACTGGAATTTTTTTTTTCGAGGTGGCCTCGCGATTTACACTGGAGGTGTCCCGATGGTAGGGATGGCAATACAGAAAAGAGAATGTTAATGATTAAAATGATTGATGGGTAACGATAGTAGAATAAACGAATACTTATTTCTTCGAGAAATTCTTTAATTGCTTTTAGGATGCTAAAGTTGTTGGCATTGATCCATTCCTTGTAGTCGTTGCAGAATAGTTTAAGGGGCCCCGCACACGGACAATTGTTCAACGACTAAACTATTTAGTTGAGTTGGATACATCTTACGATTCTCCACCAACTATTATTTAATCATAAGGGCTCACCAACTGCTTTTGACTAAAAAATCGGGCTGGACGATAGTTGGTGTGTGTGCGCACTTGCATTTACAGTAATGTCATTATATACCTCGACTAAACTATCGCTCAACTAATAATTGGCCGTGTGCGGGCCCGCTAAGCCTTGCAGCTTCAAAATGTGGATATAAATGGAATATATGATCACGCAGAAAGGCGATGATTTAACTCCAATAAGGTGTAAATGTTCATTATTTGCACAATGTCTAAATTTTTTTCTTGCAATTGTTGTAATTACTTTCCTCTTAGTTTCAATCGTTTTGAAGCAAAAAACTTTTCTAAAGCCGGAATAAAAATATATGTCATGCCTTTCCTTTTCTACCACTTTAAGACATTTTTGTGTTTGAGAAAATTACTCGGATTCCAGGCTAGTAAGAATTTTTCTTTATTTTCCATGAAACGCGAATCCTTAGCGAATCGATCTGATACTTTGTTTCCATAGACGCCAGGCTCTATTTTTCAATCTCCGGGCCGGACCTACCGATGGATAATTTAGACCGGGCCGGGCTTGGATAAATTGAATTTCATTACAAATTTAATAAAGACGAAAATATTTATTTATTTAATGCATCTGCAACAAGTGAGGTCTCAAATTTATTGAATTTCATTATAGCCTGGGAAAAAATAACTAAGTGAATTAAAAAAAGAAAATGGATTTTTTTATTAATTGAAATCAATGTATCTAAGAATTGTAATGAGGTTATGGGTCTAGTTTTTTTTTTTTAATCAATTTAATTTTTTTGTTAGGAATATAAATTACTATTCAAGTATTCAAACAATCTAAAACGCATAAATTCGTAGTATTAATGTAAACAGCGTTATAGCGTATACAATTTTTTTATTGTAAAAAAATACAAGCAAGAAATTCTGATATTAAAAAAATAACTGCGAGATGAGAAAATATTTCAAAAGATCGGCGGACGGTTGTTGACGCGCCGACAGTTTTTTGTCTGGTAATAAAAACGCAACAAAATATAAATACCGATACTTATTTCTACAGTGCGTTTTTTTATAGATGCACCATAGGGATTTACATGTTAAAATTTGTTTGCCTGTTAATGGTTTTTCTATAGCGAATTTCAGTATCATTTTTGGTATGCTGGCAATTTGCATCGTCTTTAACAACTTCTAATAGTTTTTATAATAAAAAAATTGTAAATTTTAAAGAAATTCAAGAAAATATTTGACTAGTTTTGTTTTTAAATATTATTTTATTTTTATCAGTAGGCGTGTTTGTTGTCGATTGAGAACAAACAACTGCCATAGGTAGAATTGCTCAGACATTTCGCACCCCCCATATTATTGGGCCATTTATTATCGAGGGATCGTTAACTAGTATAAAATATTTACATTTACTGAACGAACGCATCCTTCCAGCTGTTCAACAAATTCCAGTAAACGGCAGAATAATCTACCAACATGACAACATGACAATTTTTAAACAACCAATTTCCAAATACACTCGGCTTCAAAAAAAAGCGCCACTCGAAAAAACTCGATTTTTCAAACCGTCGTAACTTGGTTCAATTTGATCGAAAATCGATGAATCTTTCAGTTTGGGAAAGATTTAAGTTTTATCTTTAAGAATGTGTAGTTGATTTTGACCCCAAGTCCAACCCACATCCCTTAACAACGCGATGGAAAAAAAATGTTTTTTATGTAAAAAATTGTCCAACTTTGACAAGCTGTACCGTGCACAAAAAAAATCGGCGGGAAATTCCACCACAATGGCAGAAAAATTTAATCAATTTCTTTCAAATGCCTTAAAAATTCGAGTCGTTTCGTTGATTTGGAGCAAAGTTATGAATTTTTGAAAAAAAAATGACATGAGTGTAATTGGATTGGTCGTTTTGGACCTTTTAAATGGCCAGCAAGAAGTTGTGATTTGAGTCCGCTGGACTTATTTTATTGGGGATATATCGTAACAAAAGTGTTTGATAACATTAGAAACAGGCCACGAGATTTGCAAGAACTAACAGATCGAATAATCGAATAACTCTTTGGCAATTGCAAAATGTTAAAAGACATTTTCAAGATAGACTAGGTTACTGTTTAGCTTGTTACGGCAAACATTTTGAATAATTATTATATTATTAGTATAAATTTAAATATTTTCCAGAGCAATTTTTTGTATTTCATATTCTAAAACGTATTTATTACTTTTGTGAGTTATTTATTGTTGATTGATTGTTAACAAACGTGCCTATTAATAAAACAAATAATAATTAAGCACCAAAAAATCGAAAAATATTTTCTTTAAAATTTACAATTTTTTTTATAAAAACTATTGTTGTAAAAGACAATGCAAACTTAAAGTGTACCAAACATGATACTGAAATTTGCAATAGGAAAACCATTAACAGGCATACAAATTTTAACACGTAAATCCCTATGGTGCATCTATAAAAAAAACGCACTGTAGAAGCCCAAATTAACCGCCTTATTTCCGAATTTTTTTCAATGTTTGTACTCAACATATGCAGGTTTCGAAAAAACTCAAATCATAAACTGTCTATATCCTTTCAAATTTTAACGTTGTATTAAAGAATTACAAAAGTTGAAGACGTTCGTTATGGTTTTAAAAGAATTCATGATTCATACAAATAATAAATATTGAAAGAATATTATTTGATTTGGTTGTTTGGCTATTAACACTTTTGAAATAGCATAATCAGTATTAATAATTTTCAAATTAGGTCGGGCCGTTCTTTGAAAATTCAGCTTTTGTGTCTATCTCCCAATATCTGGTGCCAAAATTTTTTCCTCTCTCAAGTGCCCTATTACCTAGTAGTATCGCATTTATACATTGTTATTTAAATTGTCTGGAAATTTTACATGTAATAAAGACGAATTCAATAAATCCGCAATAAGCGAGGTTGTCTCAACTTAATTTAAGAGAAATTTTCTTCAAAAAAATATTTCTTCAGGAATTCGCAAAGAATTTGCTAGACATTTTACCTAAACTAGCTATCGATCACGCGATCTTTCACATAGTATATATTTGTGTGCTGAGCTTGTTTGTTACTTCAGAGGATCGCCCTGTCGTTAAGTGTATTCCAATGGCGAATGGTATCAAACTAACGTTAACTTCACTTTATTCACTTGATTCACAGGATTCTGTTATTTATGACTTATACGTACATTCTTTATTCGTTTAAAAGAATTTCCATTAGAATGATCGAGAAAAAGTAACAACACATCAACCAAAAATCGAACGCATTCTTAGAAAGTGTAAAGTAATTTGTATTACTTGAACCGTGTAGAGCAATTAAGCTTATCCGGTTGCCATGGTCGAGTGATTAATTAGCGTCAAAATTATCGTTGTCTGTGCTTAACGGAATGTTAAATGGACGCCGTCCTAGACTCGTCTGTTTTGACTGCGACATATCTAAAAAATGGTGATGTGGCCATCATGTTACTTTCTCCGACTTGATGGTATCATTTATATTTACGCTTCCATGGTTTATTTTCAATTTAAATCATATTTTAAGTGTGCATCGAACGTTTCGTAGACTCGGATAAAACTGACGTTTAAAACGTCAAAATTATGAAACATGGAAAAATGTACTTCAAATTAAAAACTCAGCTTACTCAAAAACTAAAGAGATTTCGAAAAAAACTTATTCTTCATAAATTGTTCATTTTGACATTCTCTACAATTATTATTAACATAAATATGCTGTAACTATTAGCGTTTCATAATTGTAAACCAAAAATGAAAAAAAAAATGGTGATGTGGCCATCATGTTACTTTCTCCGCTTGATGGTATCATTTATATTTACGCTTCCATGGTTTATTTTCAATTTAAATCATATTTTAAGTGTGCATCGAACGTTTCGTAGACTCGGATAAAACTGACGTTTAAAACGTCAAAATTATGAAAGATGTAAAAATGTACTTCAAATTCAAAAACTCAGTTTACTCAAAAACTAAAGAGATTTCGAAAAAACTTATTCTTCATAAATTGTTCATTTAGGCATTCTCTACAATTATTATTAACATAAATTTGCTGTAACTATTAGCGTTTCATAATTGTATACCAAAAATGAAAAAAAAAAAAAAAAAAAATTTTCTCGAATAACAATGATTTTATGAAAAATGTTTTCAAACAAAATAATCGCATTTCTTTATTGTCTTCAATATTTGTTTAAATGTTTTTGTGATATTTTTCATATTTAAGAAAATATTGGCAAAAAACAAAAAACAGGTAAGGTAAACACCCACTTCCGGTGTACGAAAATTTACCAAAAGCTTTTCAGTTCTTCGGATTATCAAATAAAACTTATGTTCAAAGTTTCATATCAATTGGTCTATTAGTTTTTGAGATACAGCGCGCACAGACACACACACACACACACACACACACAGACACACACACACACAGACACAAAATTTTTTTTTCCAGAAATTGTTGAAATGGTATCTAGGGACCCCAAAACGGATATTTCCGTAAAAAAAAATTTTGAAAAAAAAATCACGATCACAATACTTTCTCGTACTTCGTAACGGAGAAAGTAAAAAATAATTTTTTTTCTCGAATAACAATGATTTTATGAAAAATGTTTTCAAACAAAATAATTGAATTTCTTTATTGTCTTCAATATTTGTTAAAATATTTTTGTGATATTTTTCATATTTAAGAAAATATTGGCAAAAAACAAAAAACAGTTAAGGTAAACACCCACTTCCGGTGTACGAAATTTTACCAAAAGCTTTTCAGTTCTTCGGATTATCAAATAAAACTTATGTTCAAAGTTTCATTTCAATTGGTCTATTAGTTTTTGAGATACAGCGCGCACAGACACACAGACACACACAGACACAATTTTTTTTTTTCCAGAAATTGTTAAAATGGCATCTAGGGACCCCAAAACGGATATTTCCGTAAAAAAAATTTTTGAAAAAAAAAATCACGATCACAATACTTTCTCGTACTTCGTAACGGAGAAAGTAAAAAATATAGAGAAAAATTATTAGTAGAAAAATATTACTTATTGTTAGTAATGCTTTATGATTGCATTGGCGCGCAGTGGCGGCTTGTGGAACATGTTGATAGTAGAGCCACTTATACAATATACCCCCCCCCCCCCTTTTTTTTCAGAAAGATATAACGATGTATCTTCCTTGACCAATCGAATATTTTGGCCAAAAAATCAAAAATTTGGAACAAAACCACCAAAGATCTAAAATATCGTCCAAAAAATCAAAAATCCTGGTTTAAAAATAAAAATGCACACCAAAAAACTGAAAATAATAATAATAATATATATTTACGGGATTCACCCTGTACATTTAAGCATTAATTAGAATATAAAATAAAATATAAATATAAATATAAAATATAAAAATACAAAAATTAAAGTTACAATTTAAAATTTAAAATTGCGACAACTACGCTAGACATAAATAAAAGCAAAAGAAAACTAATTTGCCATTTTAAGCCCCAAAAATAACTCTTTTTAGCTTAAAATAAGTTCCAACGAGAAATTCGAAAATAATAGCAAAAATAAAAATAACAAGAAAAATCGCAAGAAAATCTAAAATATGGGACAAAAAATGAAAAATTAAGACCAAAAATCTAAAATTCGTACCCAAAAATAAAAGCGGTAGACCAAAAAATCAAAATTTTTAACAAACGAATCGAAAATAAAGAAAATTTTGACCTAAAATTATAACCAAAATAATCGAAAATACAAAATATAAGCCAAAAAAGTAAAAATCCAATAAGGCCTAAAAAGGTGAAAATTTAGACAAAACATCAAAAACTCGGGAGTAAAGATAAAAAATTCAGTCAAAAAAACCAAAACTTCTACAAACCAATCGAATTTTTTGTCAACATAAAGAATATTTATACCAAAAAATAAGAAATCTACAATATAGCCTAAAACGGCGAAAATTTTGACAAAACATCGAAAACGAGCGTAAAGATAAAATTTGCAGACAAAAAAAATCGAAAATTTCTACAAACCAATCGAATATTTTGGTCAAAATAACGAAAAATAAAAAAAATGGAACAAAAAAATCAAAAATACAGAAATCTAAAATATGGGCCAAAGAATCAAGAATCCTGATCTAAAAATAAAAAACGCAGACAAAAAATCGAAAACTTAGGTAGAAGCAAAATAATTTGCCACTTTCGGCCGCAAAAAATAAGTTTCTGACCAGAAATTCGAATATAATAGCAAAAAATTTAAAAAAATCACGGAATCAAATCAATAATCCAAGTTAAAAATGTAAAATATAGAATAAAAAATATACTAACAATCTAAAATATACGATGAAAAATTGAGACCAAACATCTAAAATTCTGGCCTAAAAATAAAAATAGTGGACCAAGGAAAGAAAAAATTTAACAGACAAATAAAGAAAAATTTTGGGGCTAAAGATTTAAAAAAAACACAATGTTGGTCACAAAGTCGAAAATTTAGACAAAACATCCAAAACCCGGCCCTAAAGATAATAAATGCAGACTAAACGAAAAATCAAAAATGGGGGCCAAAAAATCGAAAATTTTAACAATTAAATCGAAAAGTTAAGTCAAAGTAGAAAAAAATTAGGTCAAAAGATTAAAAAAAAAATATTTGTAATGTTGGCCATAAAGTCGAAAATTCAGAGAGTACAATGAAAACTCGGGCCTAAAGATTGTTGTTTTAGATATATTTATGCCCCTCTGTATTGTGTGTAGGTTTATTTATATTACGTTTATTTTTTTTTTCTGCCATTTATGTGTAATGTCATATATTGCTTTCAAATATGTATTAAGTTTTAACTTTCCCTGTAAATGGATTTTTGTGTCTGTTGGGAAAATAAATAAATAAATAAATAAAATAAATTAGATGCAAACTAAAAAATCGAAAATTTTAACAAACAAAACTCGAAAGAGTAAAAGAATAAAAATATATCTCGCATAGAAATCAATAATTCAAGTTATTATTAAGATATTTTAACCAAAATCAAATAAAAAGTTTGTAACTAGAATTAAAAATTCGGCCCGAACAATCAAAAATGCGGACCAAAAAAACAAAAATTGAAACAATGAAATCGAACATTTATGTCACAATAAAGAATATTTAGGTCAACAGGTCAAAAAACTATACCCAAAAGAATCGAAAATATAAAAAAAAAACCAAAAATTAAAAATTCGTCGGGAAAATCAAAAACGCGGACCAAAAGTCGAAAATTTAAACAATTATATCGTAAAAGGTCAAAATAAAGGATTAAAATTTTGACCAAAAATATCGAAACTTTAAAAACTAAAAATTCGTCGGGATAAACAAAAAATGCGGACCAAATAGTCGAAAATTTTAACAATGAAATCGAAAATATAGGTCAAAATAACGAATATTTAGACCAAATGATCAAAAATTTAGCCAAAAAAATCGAAAATACAAACTTAATAATAAAAAATGCAGAATATTCTAGTAAGAAAATGGTTTAAATTACTCTAAAAAACACTCTATTGTTAATTTTCCAATTTTTTTTTTAAAGGATTTTTTTTTTATTTTTGCTTAAATTGTTCAAAAAAGTGAAACTAAATTGAAAAAGAATTCAAATAAAACAATTAACTTTGTTGGGATCAGCTTATTGTTTCACCTTTAGTGCCGGCAGTTTCGACAACTTTAGATTTAATTTTTTTATTTAACATTTTGAATAATTCAAATAAAACAATTCAGTTGGTTAGTATGACTCTCAGCAGCGGCTCGTGGAACATGTTGATGGTACTTTTACAATATGGGGAGGCCCTCGTCTCATTTTTCGAAGAAAGAAAGAACGATCAATCTTCATAGTCCAAGATTATTTTGAGTTGTAAAGTAAAGGTTCATAATTTCAAAAAGTTGAAAATATGATTTATGCGTACTTTCGATTTATCGTGCGTTTACATTTTGTCCCAGACATGCATTAAATCTGTAACACCATTCTTCGTCCACGTAACCTCATCGTCATTCGAACAGAATTTTAAGTCTTAATTAAAAATTCTTGCTGAGCTTAAAACTACAGATAGTGCCACGGCTCCTTGGCTCTGTATAACGAGCCGCCCCTGTTGGCGCGTATGGTTTTCAATTTTGACCAACTTATTAAAGCGGTTGCTGCTCGCTCTAAAGTAGATTCTTAAAGTGTGGTGCATGTTCTGGTAATACATTACGTTTTAAAATAATATTTTTTTTATTTTACAAAATTAGTAACGAATTTGTCTAGATAGATTATAAACTTGAATATAAAAACACCATTTTGCTTATACTTTGCTTTCAAAAATGCTTTTTCACCATTTAACAGTAAATGTACGAATATATAATTATTTCCCCTTCATCTGCAGCTGCAAGTTCATACCGGTTTCGATTTCTGTTGGTCTCATCAGCACAGTACGGTTGTTAATAGCGAAACGAAATTTTACAATGGAATTTTAAATCAACCCTTTGGGTTAGAAGTACCAGTAAGACCACATCTACTGTTTATAAAACTAGTGATATTTCGACAAAATCTTCAGAAAAAGGTCCCAAAAAAGTCCTGAAAAATTGACCAGGAAAAAGTCCCGAAAAACGTTTTGGAAAAAGCCCGGAAAAATGTTCCGGCAGAAACACCAATCCTTCAAGGTAGAGTAGGGTGAAACGTAGAGCCGGTCACCTCAGGCGTTCTCGATATTTTGCCCTTACCCTTCCTTGAACTTGCAGAAATGGGCGGCAAAAACTTAACTCCTTACAATTGCAAAAAAAGCCGGCAGAAACTTGACACGCGCCAGGCCGTAATTTTTGAAGCGCCGATCCTGGTTCCAGGAATCAAATTGTTTGTTAATAAAATATCTTTTTACATCAATCTATTAATGTACTTAAAATATCATGTTTAGTGTTTCTAAAATCATTTCGGAGTTTCCAGTTTACTTATTTATAAATTCCCAAACCAGTTTTTTTCGATTCCAGTACTAATTGGACGCTGACGCGATTTCTGATTTATGTCAATCTGGCCGATTTTTTTTTTTGTTACATGGCACTTCTATTAATTGACCACCATTTCTTGTCTTCTTTATATTCAGTGTTAATATATTACAATGAAACCGGAACCAATGTACTCCCATTACAATTAAATTAGAAGATCAACAACGACATTGCAATTTGTATATTTTGTGTGCAAGTACTGGTGGTTGCATTGGTGCAAATAAACCTACTACTGACTTGCTCCGTTTTGGACGAAGCCAAAGGGCTATATTTTCGTTTTTGCGTGTTTCGCTCGCGTTACTCATCGAAAGCGAAACACCCCCGGAGTAAGGCAGACACGCTTCTAAAAAGAGACGGTCGATGGGATTACTCACACGAGTAAAAACACCCCACGCGTGGCAATTACTTGCACGCGACCGTGGCTGTATGCATAATCTCGTTTCGAAGATAAAACCTGCAGCACTGCCCACACTCTCGAAGGCACCATCCGAAAGTAATTCGCCGCAAAGTGGAAACCCTTGCCCGCACACCATCTGTTCGTAAATGTTAACTGTAGGTCAGGGTATTGAAAACATTTCGTTTGAAATTGTTATTTTGAAGAGTTTTGTTGTGATTTCATCATTTTTAGAAAGTCAGTATTAATAATTTGGTCTAGATATAAAAGATACATAGATAAACATTTTTGTTAATAGCAATGTTAATAAGAATTTGATATTTTATTAAATTTGTTATTAATATTTTTAATAAATACGTTATTAATCTTTTTCTTAATATTATATTATATAAAATTACTTCAATCATACTTTATTTCCATAATAAAAATGATTCATGTAGGTATTTATTAAAATTCGAAAAATGCTCGAATATCATTCGAAGAATATATTTTCGAAGAATAGCCATTCGAATATTTTACGTTAGAAAAGAATTGTTTTAAAAAAAAAAAAAATTTCGAAGAGTTTACTTTCATAGATATTTATAATGCAAGTATACTCATTATTTCTAGTTTAATTACTTAATTTTATTTAATTTATAATCATTTTGTTTTTTTTTCCTCACTGTAATTACTCTGTAATTGGGCTTTTGCCTGTTGGGTAATAAAGATTATTATTATAAAAACTCTCTCTCTTCGAAGAATGAATCATGCGAAGAATATATTTTCTAAGAATAGCCATCTGAAAAATTTACTCTTGAAGAATTTGTTTTCGAAAAATTGCCTTTCGAAAAATTTATTTTCGAAGTATTTACCTTCGAAGAATTTGTTTTCGTAGGTATTTTCAGTAAAAATCATTTGAAGAATATATTTTTGAGGAATAACCTTTCAAAAACCTTACTTTTGAAAATTTATCTTCGGGAAAAATTCGCTTTCGAAAAATTTGTTTTCGAAGAATTTACTTTCGTAGGTATTTAGTAAAATTATCTCTTCGAAGGATTGATCATTTAAAAAAATATATTTTCGAAGAATAAATAGCCTTTGAAGAATTTTACTTTACTCGAGAAATTGCCTTCGAAAAATTCGCCTTTGGAAAATTTGTTTCAAGGATTTTACGTTCGGAGAATTTACTGGGTATTTAGTGAAATTCTCTTTTCGAAGAATATATTTTCGAAGAATAAATAGTTTTTCAAAAATTTTACTTTATAGAATTTGTCATCGAAAAGTTCGCTTTTGAAAAACTTGTTTTCGAAGAATTTACTTCCGTAGGTATTTAGTAAAATTCGCTCTTCGGAGGATTGATCATTCAAAGAATATATTTTCGAAGAATAAATAGCCTTTGAAAAACTTTACTTTACTCGAGAATTTGTCTTCGAAAAATTCGCCTTTAGAAAATTTGTTTGCGAAGTATTTACCTTCGAAGGATTTACGTTCGGAGAATTTACTAGGTATTTAGTGAAATTCTCTTTTCGAAGAATTGATCGTTCAAAGAATATATTTTCGAAGAATAAATAGTTTTTCAAAAACTGTACTGTATAGAATTTGTCATTGGAAAGTTCGCTTTCGAAAAATTCGTTTTCGAAGAATTTACTTTCGGAGGTATTTAGTTAAAATCTCTCTTCGAAGGATTGATCGTTCAAAGAATACATTTTCGAAGAAAAAATAGCCTCTTAAAAACTGTACTTTATAGATTTTCTCTTCGGAAAGTTCGCTTTCGAAAAATTTGTATTAGAAGAATTTACTTTTGTAGGTATTTAGTAAAATTCTTTCTTCTAAAGATTGATCATTAAAAAAATATATTTTCGAAGAATAAATAGCCTTTCAAAGACTTTACTTTACTCGAGAATTTGCCTTCGAAAAATTCGCGTTTGGAAAATTTGCCTGCGAAGTATTTACCTTCAAGGAATTTACCTTCGGAGAATTTACTAGGTATTTAGTGAAATTCTCTTTTCGAAGAATTGATCATTCGAAGAATATATTTTCGAAGAATAAATAGTTTTTCAAAAACTTTACTTTATAGAATTTGTCATCGAAAAGTTCGCTTTTGAAAAACTTTTTTTCGAAGAATTTACTTCCGTAATAATAAGTCTTTATTTCTCTCTTAAATTATAATAAGATATACAATAAGAAAGAAAGTGCGTCATAATAAGAAAAACATAAGCATACATCACTAATCAAAGTATTCTTCTAAACTATACAATTCTTTTTCACATAAGAACTTAAACAAATTAGTTTTAAACTTCTTGATAGTTTTGATACACTTAAGAGAATCAGGTAATTTATTAAATAACAAAATGCCGTTATAACTTAAACAATTTTCTGAAGCAGTTAATCGGTGTTTTGGTATATTATAATTATTTTTATGCCTTGTAGCATATTCGTGAACAATTTTGTGATCTTCAAATAATTGTTTATGTTTGTAAAGAAATGTTAGGCATTCATAAATATACAGTGAATACACGGTTAATAAGTTGTATTTCTTGAATACCCCTCTACAGGATGTGTTAAATTCAAGATTAAAAATGATTCTAACAATCATAGGTAGGTATTTAGTAAAATTCTCTCTTCGAAGGATTGATCATTCAAAGAATATATTTTCGAAGAATAAATAGCCTTTCAAAAACTTTACTTTACTCGAGAATTTGCCTTCGAAAAATTCGCCTTTGGAAAATTTGTTTGCGAAGTATTTACCTTCGAAGAATTTACTTTCGGAGAATTGACTGGGTTTTAGTAAAAAAAAATCGAGGAATTGATGATAGCCTTTCAAAAACTTTACTTTACTCGAGAATTTGTCATCGAAAAGTTCGCTTTCGAAAAATTTGTTTTCGAAGAATTTACTTTGGTAGGTATTAAGTAAAATTCTCTCTTCGAAGGATTGATCATTTAGAAAATATATTTTCGAATAATATATAGCTTTTCAAAAACTTTACTTTACTCGAGAATTTGTCTTCGAAAAGTTCGCTTTTGAAAAATTTGTTTTCGAAGAATTTACTTTCGTAGGTATTTAGTAAAATTCTCTCTTCGGAGGATTGATCATTTAGAAAATATATTTTCGAAAAATAAATAGCCTTTCAAAAACTTTACTTTACTCGGGAATTTGTCTTCGAAAAGTTCGCTTTTGAAAAATTTGTTTTCGAAGAATTTACTTTCGTAGGTATTTAGTAAAATTCTCTCTTTGAAGGATTGATCATTTAGAAAATATATTTTCGAAGAATAAATAGCCTTACAAAAACTTTACTTTATAGAATTTGTCTTCAAATAATCGCTTTTGAAAAATATATTTTCGAAGAATTTAGGTATCTTAAGAATTTAATTTAGTAGGTATTTATTAAAATCCTCTCTCTTCAAAGAATTGACCATTCGAAGAACAACCATTCGAAAAAATTATTTTCGAAGTATTTTTTTTTTCGAAAAATTATTTTTATACTGCCAGTTCGACAATGAAAAGATCCCTCAAAATCAAGAACAAAAATTGGGGGTTGTCATTTAAAAACAAAACGGATTACTCACAAACAAATTGACTTTTATGCAAAAATGTGTATATACTGGGTGTTTCAGAGCTCTGGGAACGGTCAATCACCTGCTTATTTTTCAAAATTTCAAAAAATGTTTTATACAAAAGTTGTGTATAATAGTGAGCTGCACGCCCTAAAAATATTTAAATTTATATAGGGTGTCTCATAACAAAGTTACAGACCAAACTTATGTTTTTTTAAATGGAACACCCTGTATTTTTTGTCATTTTTGAATTATATAGAGCAAATAAAGGTGAGTTCCTTCAATACTCCCTATACAGGGTGTTCCATTAAAAAAAACAAGTTTGGTCTGTAACTTTGTTATGAGACACCCTATATAAATTTAAATATTTTTAGGGCGTGCAGCTCATTATTATACACAACTTTTGTATAAAACATTTTTCGAAATTTTGAAAAATAAGCACGTGATCGACCATTCCCAGAGCTCTGAAACACCCTGTATATATAAAGAAAATCGACCCGTTCGAGGATTTTTTCCAGAAATATTTTATTTCGGTTTTACAGAATATATTCCATACTTTAGGCGTGCACTGTATTATAAAGTTTTTGTTGTTTATGCGTGAGACGTGCTCAATGAGATTGATTGTATGCAACCACGTGTGCTTGGATGCGTATATGTGGGTGCATACGATACATCCCATTGAGCGGGTCTCCGGCGTACACGTGATTGCCGCTACAATGTTTCAACAGGTGGTAAATAAGAAACTATTGCAATTGATATAAAACTTTGAACATACGTCTTATTTGATAATCCGAAGAACTGAAAAGCTTTTGGTAAAATTCCGTACACCGGAAGTGGGTGTTTACCTTAACTGTTTTTTGTTTTTTCCCAATCTTTTTTTAAATATGAAAAATATCACAAAAACATTTAAACAAATATTGAAGACAACAAAGAAATGAACATCTTTTATTTGAAAATATTTTTCATACAATCATTATTATTCGAGAAAAACACATTTTTTTTTATTATAGACAAGTTTAGGTGCCCGTTTTGAAATTATTATTATCGTATGTAACCCTATGTGCGTAGATGCGTACACGTGGTTGCATACGATACAATCCATCGAGCGTGACTCGGGTGTAGACGTGGTTGGATACGTCGAATGTATCATATCGTGTACGCATCTACGCACATGGTTGCATACGTTAATAATTATTTTAAATCGGGCTCTTATACTTATGTTTAGCATTTGGGGAAACATTGTATGTAAAATAATGTTTTATTATCAAACTTAATTCCTAAATCTTCAATTTTGTTTACTCTCAAGACAATATTTCCTTTACAACAATGTGATGTGTCAATTGTTTTTACAAGAAAGGCTAAACGATGTTGCAAATATCACCAATGTTGAACAGAATTAGCAGTCTTCGATTTCAATTTTTTTTTTTAAGAAATTGAATCACCCGCAAACAGTAAACACGTGTTTGACGCCTTGTGAGATATCATTAATAATTATTAAAAACAGTAACGAAACACAGTGCGATCTTCGTATTAAAACATAATGTGTGATATCATCGTAAACAGAAAAAATCTTGCATTAGAAAATGTAAAAATTCAATATGGCGGCCATAAGAAAAACAAAAGTTGTCTATTGTTTCTCCGCCATCTTGAAAGCTACAAAAAAATCTAATAACATATTTAGATCCTCCATTAAAAAGTGCTCTAATAATGTCTTGGTGCAAAATGCGCAATAGTTCTCGGATAAAAAAATAAAAATGAAAATTGAATTTTTTTTATTTTTTCGCGATTTTTTCAAAACAAAAAAAGGTAACTCAAATTTCTCAACAGATTATTAATCAACGTTATAATACATAACTTTGCCCTAATTTAACCAACCTTGTATCTCTTAAGATAACTGAAATCCTCATGTTGTCGAAAAACGGGCAGTTTTATGAAAAACTGAATGCAATATATTCCAGAAATACTGGCCTATACTCTACTCTTAGTGTTTCTGGCAACACGTCTCGTATAATCGATATTTTTCGATCGTCGTGGTATAAATTCAATAAGTCTTGAAAATAATCTATGTTGGAAGCAATAACGTGATATATTTTCATTAACAATTGTAGCACCATCTTACAATTTGACAAAGACCCTCATTTAGAAATACCAAGTTAGAAGTACATCTGACAACTTCATCGTAAAAAGGAAACACACTTTGATGCATTCGCTGAATACCTTCATTTGTAAGTGGTCTGAATAGCCATTATTAAGCGTCTTTCATCTATTGATACTTGAAGAGCGTCCTCAATGTGTTAATCAGAACGGACAAGCGACCTAATCAGAAAGGGATGCAGCATGATGCATGTTCGTATTCCTCTCGGTCAAACAATAGAAATGAACATCGCACATTCGAACGTACGAGGAAAAGCACGCTCATTGTGATGTTGATGTTTATTTATAGGGGTCGCGCGTGACTGTGTTAACAATAGTTTCACCCCGTAGCGAATAAAAAAAAGGGTGCGTACGGGACCTGGGGTCTAGCCAGACAAATTTGATATATTACGACCACGGGCGGAATTGAACAGCTGTTCGATATGCTATCGGCAGATGGTACATCCCCATAGCACACACACACACACGCCATCGGGGTCGATGCACATTTATATAGGATAGGGGGGGTGGACTCAGATTGTTCTAACGGTCATTTTTAAATGGGTACGCATCCACGCCGATTAATCACGACCGTTTTATAATAATGAAATTGGGACGAGGGCGAACGCACCGAAGAGGCGCCCAATTCGTTTCTGGGACTAGCAATTTAGTTCGTATCTGAAGCAATTAATCAAAATAACCGAAAATGGGGTGCCGCACCAATACATTAATAAGCAGAAGCCGGACGAGTATTTCTGTGTACATGCATAAAATTGATTTGTTCAATTTCCGATTCTGTTGTAGCTCAAATTTCTGAAGTGATACAATTTCACATCAGGGTAATTTTCGTTGTTGTTCAAAACTTTGGAGAAAACTGACAAAAATCGATTAGGAAATGGAAATTACGATTCAGATTTTGCCTAAAATCTGAATTGATCAAAAAAAATCGGCAACTTGTGGCACGAGTGGAGCTAGGTGGCACGCGAAAGGATTTTTTTGGTGACACGCCTCAAAAGTGACAATTATGAAATATAAGGTGTGAGCCACAGAATTTTGTTTCAGAGTTGGCCATGCCTGAGAGAGAGAGAAACATAGCAGTCATGTCTGAATTAATTCACTTTTTTAAATCCAATTCAATTGAACTAATCTTGTCTCTTGACGTAATAATATGCGACATGCCTCATTTATCTCACAGCCAACTCTGCAACAAAATTTTGTGGCTTACGCGATATTATAAACTTGTATCAAAATCGTTTAACTGAAGAAACTTCAGAAATGGGTATAAAATTAAAAACTTCAAACTATGAACCAGATATTAAAAAACTTCAATGGAGTCACTCAATGTTTAAATATTGTAATTTTTACTTTCTCTGTTAGGAAGTACGAGAAAGTATTGTCTTGAAATATTTTTCATCTTTTTTGCGAAATGTCCGTTTTGAGGTCCCTAGAGGCGATTTCAAAGATTTCTGTAAAAAAATTGTGTCTGTATGTGTGTGTCTGTCTGTCTGTCTGTCTGTCTGTCTGTCTGTCTGTCTGTCTGTCTGTGTTGTCTGTCTGTCTGTCTGTCTGCTGTCTATCTGCTGTCTATCTGTCTGTCTGTTTGTTGTCTGTCTGTTTGTTGTCTGTCTGTCTGTCGGTCTGTTGTCTGTCTGTCTGTCTGTCTGTCTGTTGTCTGTCTGTCTGTTGTCTGTCTGTCTGTCTGTCTGTCTGTCTATCTGTATGTTGTCTGTCTGTCTGTCTGTCTGTCTGTCTGTCTGTTGTCTGTCTGTCTGTCTGTTGTCTGTATGTGTCTGTCTGTCTGTTGCCTGTCTGTCTGTATGTGTCTGTCTGTCTATCTGCTGTCTATCTGTCTATCTGTCTGTTTGTTTGTTGTCTGTCTGTCTGTCTGTTGTCTGTTGTCTGTCTGTCTGTCTATTGTCTGTATGTGTCTGTCTGTCTGTTGTCTGTCTGTCTGTATGTGTCTGTCTGCTGTCTGCTGTCTATCTGTCTGTTTGTTTGTTGTCTGTCTGTCTGTCTGTCTGTCTGTCTGTCGATCTGTTGTCTGTCTGTCTGTATATGTCTGTCAGTCTGCTGTCTATCTGCTGTCTATCTGTTTGTTGTCTGTCTGTCTGTCTGTCTGTCTGTCGGTCTGTTGTCTGTCTGTCTGTCTGTCTGTCTGTCTGTCTGTCTGTCTGTCTGTCTGTCTGTCTGTCTGTCTGTCTGTCTGTCTGTCTGTCTGTCTGTCTGTCTGTCTGTCTGTCTGTCTGTCTGTCTGTCTGTCTGTTGTCTGTCTGTTTGTTGTCTGTCTGTCTGTCGGTCTGTTGTCTGTCTGTCTGTCTGTCTGTCTGTCTGTCTGTCTGCTGTCTATCTGTCTGTCTGTTTGTTGTCTGTCTGTTTGTTGTCTGTCTATCTGTCTGTCTGTCTGTCTGTCTGTCTGTCTGTTGTCTGTCTGTCTGTTGTCTGTCTGTCTGTCTGTCTGTCTGTTGTCTGTCTGTCTGTTGTCTGTCTGTCTGTCTGTCTGTCTGTATGTTGTCTGTCTGTCTGTCTGTCTGTTGTCTGTCTGTTGTCTGTATGTGTCTGTCTGTCTGTTGCCTGTCTGTCTGTATGTGTCTGTCTGTCTATCTGCTGTCTATCTGTCTATCTGTCTGTTTGTTTGTTGTCTGTTGTCTGTCTGTCTGTCTGTTTTCGTGATTTTGACGTTTTATATTTTTTTTTCTTATTTCTTTAATTCTTTAATTTGCCTTTGCGCAATTCAAATAATTTCTTTTTGAACATTCATAACGCCCTTAAATATTAAATTATATCTTCAAAAACCAAAATTTGTTCGTAAAAATAAAGCCTTTTCGGTTGCTTTTGATTTTCAATTTTTTTTTTACTCAACTATAAAAGTTTTTTGAAACACTCACAACTTACTTAAAAATTGAAACATTGCCAAAACGTAAAATTATTTCTAAAAAATAAAGCTGTTTTCGTGGTTTTAGCGTTTCATATTTTTTTTTATATCTTCAATTTGATGTTCCGCAATTAAAAAATATGTATAACTCCCTTAAACCTTGAATTATTTTCAAAACCCAAAACGATTTCCAAGAAATGAAGCCGTTTTCGTGATTTTGGCGTTTTATATGTTTTTTTCTTATTTCTTTAATTTCTCGTTGCGCAATTCAAATAATTTATTTTTGAACATTTATAACTCCCTTAAATATTGAATTATTTTCAAAAACCAAAATGATTTCGTAAAAATAGTCTTTTCGGTTGTTTAAGCGCTTTATTTTCTTTCGGTATTTTCAATTTTCTCTTACTTAACTGTAATAGTTTTTTGAAACATTCATAACTCACTTAAAAATTAAAACATTGCCACAAACCAAAATTATTTCCAAAAATTAAAACCGTTTTCGTGGTTTTAGTGTTTCATATATTTTTTTAATATCTTTAATTTCCTATTCCGCAATTAATTTTTTTTTTAACATTTATTCTTAACAATTGTAACATTTTCAAAAACCAAAACTATTTCCAAAAAGTAAAGCCGTTTTCTTCATTTTTATTTCTTTAATTTCCTGTTGCGAAATTTAAATAATTTCTTTTTTTGTATGAATGTTCCATAACTCCCTTAAATAATTAATTATATTATCGAAAACCAAAATGATTTCGTAAAAATAAAGTCTTTTTGGGTTGTTTAAACGTTTCTTTTTTCGATATTTTCAATTTTCTCTTACTCAACTGTAGTAGTTTTTTTTTAACATTCATAACACACTTAAAAATTGAAACATTTTTAAAAACCAAAATTATTTCCAAAAAATAAACACGTTCTCATGCTTTTATTATTATTATTAATAATAATAATAATAATAATATATTTCACGGATAATTCAATTTATAGAAAATTACAAATTGTAAATTAAAACTAATATTGGTTTTAGTGTTTCATATTTTTTTTTTGATATCTTCAATTTCCTGTTCCTTAAAATTTGAAATATTTTCAAAAACCAAAACGATTTCCAAAAAGTAAAGCCGTTTTCATGATTTTGGCGTTTCGTATGTTTTCTTTATTATTTCTTTAATTTCCTGTTGCGCAATTCAAATAATTTATTTTTTTAACATTCATAACCCGCTTAAATATTGAATTATATTTTCGAAAACCAAAATGATCTCGTTAAAATAAAGCCTTTTCGGCTGTTTAAGCGTTTCTTTTCTTTTGATATTTTCAATTTTCTCTTACTCAACTGTAATAGTTTTTTTTTAAACATTCATAACACACTTTAAAATTGAAACATTTCCAAAGACCAAAGCCGTTCTCGTGGTTTTATTATTATTAATAATAATAATAATATATTTCACGGATAATTCAATTTACAAAAAATTACAAATTGTAAATTAAAACTAATATTGGTTTTAGTGTTTTATAATTTTATTTTGATATCTTCAATTTCCTGTTCCGCAATTGAAATATTTACGACTCTCTTCAAATTTGAAATATTTTCAAAAACCAAAACGATTTCCAAAAAATAAAGCCGTCTTCCTGTTTTGAAATGCAATTGAAATAATTTTTTTTGAACATTCATTCTTGACAATTGAAATATTTTCAAAAACCAAAACGATTTCCAAAAAGTAAAGCCGTTTTCTTGATTTTGGCGTTTTATATGTTTTTTATTTCTTTAATTTCCTGTTCCGCAATTCAAATAATTTCTTTTTGAACAATCATAACTTCTTTAAATATTGAATTATATTTTCAAAAACCAAAATGTTTTCGTAAAAATAAAGCCTTTTCTTTCGTTTTCAACTGTCTCTTACTCAACTTGAATAGTTTTTTGGAACATTCATAACACACTTAAAAAATTGAAACATTTCCAGAAACCAAAATACTACGGTTTGAAAATCTGAGCTCCTCGTACGTCAATTAGTCGGACTAGAGATTTTTAATTTTTTGACAAAAATGTGAAAAAAGACATGAGTAAACCCCTTGGAAATTTGTTAAAAAATGCAACTTTCTTAATAATCATCGTAGACTATTGAATTTTACGTTTTTTTCATCAGAAAAACGAGAGAAATTGATTGCCGTTAAAAAAATTGAGCTAACTTCAATAGCAAAAAAATTAGCTAGTCACCATGAACATTTTAGAAAAGCCAAACGAAAACTCTAAATTGAACGCGGTTCCAAAAAATGTTTTTTTTTTCTTTTGATATTTCCAATCTTCGCTTCCACAAATCAAATAATTTAATTTTTTAAACATTCATTACTCACTTAAAAAGTGGTGTATTTTCAAGAGCAAAAATTAATTTGCAAGAAAAAAAAATGCAGCATTTTATTTCCGTCACTCGAATAATTTGTTTTCAGCTTGAAAATTGGAATATTTTCAAAAACCAAAATTATTTTTTATATAAAATAATATCTCAGTTGTTTTTAATTTTTGCATAATTTTGTTTCGGCTTTTCGTATTATTTAACGCCTCCGCAATTTGAATTAAAGTTTTTTAAACATTCACGCTTACTTAAAAAATTGGTGCATTTTTTAAACCAAAAATGATTCTTAAAGAATAAAGACGAATTTATTGTTTTTAATGTTTGCATTGTTGTATGTTGGCGTTTTATTTAAATTTTTCCCTTAATGTTTCCATAATATAAATCAATTCATTTTAAACAATTATAACTCTTTTTTTGAAAAAAAAAACAAAGATTTCGACTTTCTAATGTTTGCACAATAATTTTTTCGATTTCTCTTTCACAATTTTTCTTGAACAATTGTTGTATTTTCAAAAACAACAATGTTTTTTTTTAAGTATTAAGACTTCTTGGTTGTTTTATGTCGGCTTTTCATATTTTTTCGATTTTTTTCACAACATACATAAACTTTTCTCAACATTTATAACTCTCTGAAAATTAATTTTTAAAAACAAAAATATATCCTTCTCAGTTGTTTTTTCATAACTTCATTTCTTTTATAAAAAAAAAGATTTCATTTCTGCAAAATGTAGTATTAGTTATTATGGAAACATCGAAAAAATCAGACAAATATTTTCGGAGAAAGTTACATGATGGCACATCACCATTTTTTTATTGTGTTTTTAGGTACCTAACCTAACCCAACCTAACCCAACTTAACCTAACCTAACCCAACTTAACCTAACCTAACCCAACCTAACCTAACCCAATCTAACCTAACCCAACCTAACCTAACCCAACCTAACATAACCTAACCTAACCCAGCTTAACATAACCTAACTTAACCCAGCCTAACCCAACCTAACCCTAACTAACCTAACCTAACCCAACCTAGCCCAATCTAACCTAACCCAACCCAACCTTATTATTATAGTCAAATAAAAATATCTTAATATTCCATAGATTTTCTGGTTTTATTTTAGTGTCCGATACTTTGAATTACCTGTTTTGTGGCCCGCCAATGCATTTGGGTTGCCGACCGCCGATTTTGACTACAATTCATAATCTGCTCATAATCTCTATTTACCTCTCATTTTTAGTTCTTAACAAATGGGGCCGTGTAAATGTAAAAAAAAAAATTACGACTTTGCCCAAAATACTGGAAGTATTGATCAAAACAATATCTTCATTATTTGGAATATACGAGTTCAAAGCTACATTTACAAATTTCATTTTAGTTCTTAACATTATTTTAAGCTTAGAAAAAGCAGTGACGGCTCGCCGGTTGACTCGTGGTACGGCCGAGGTAGCAGAGGTGGCAATACAGATCGGTCGGTTGCAGAGGTCTGTATTACTACCTCGGCCATACCATGAGTCACCCCGCGAGCCGTCACTGATAAAAATGTATCGAATGACTATAAACACGCCGTTAATGTTTCCGGATTATTTTCAACTCCGTTGAAGTTGCAGTGTGTGTCCTTGCTTGACCAGATTGATATGTTAAAAGCAACAACAAGCGAATTCATTGTGCAATTTTTTCCCCGTTAAATGTGCAAGCAATTAAATCGATACTCTCGCGAGTAATGGCCGCTCTATCGAGTTATCCTCTAATCCAGATGCTCGGCGTGCTTGCATCCGTAACACGCATTCATTCAAAAACAAGTTACACGAATTGATAAGCGGCCCGTGGAAACAAAACGCACGCGTCCTTAATGTCTTCATAATGCCCACCATTGTTTCTTCCAAACCGCGCTCAAATTTATTATCACCTTGCGCGCGCGCGTGGGTGTACCCCAAGTCTCGCAGACAGCCCCATAATTCCCTTACCTGACACAGTTTTATTATTCCGCCACGCTGCGACATCCCTTTGTGTCGCCCATCAAAAGAACATAACTAAGACGTGTTATTTACAACCTTGCGAACTGTAATGGATACCCGCTTTATTATTCTCGTTACAATGTGTGTTTTGAATTCGGGCCCCAAGTGCGTTCGTTGCCCTCCAATTCCCTTTCAGGTCATGTTTTTTTTTTTTATTATTTGGTGGCCCGGTCCGCCACGGTCATTATCTACACGGAAGATGGGATGGTAATGACGGTGCATTGTGGGACAAAACTTGGTCGTCCACGTTCTCATTACATGTATGGCCAAGTTTTGAGAAGTGAGGTCGGCCACAAAACGTTTTTTTTTTTTTTGTTTTTGTTTGGTGCTCCATTAGAACGCGTGTTTGCCATTAATGATTTGAAAAGCGATGCTTTTTGCTGGGTGTGTAATTATTTTAATAGAAGCAACCTTCGAGAATGGTCAGGTTCACGATCTAATGTGTACTTTGGTAGATATTTTCGTGTTGATTCAGTAATTAGGTTCCATGAATTGTTTTCTGTTTAAAATATCAACATTACACATGCGAACAAAAAATCGCCTTTTTTGTAAAAATTATAATATCGACAATTAAAGGAAATCTAATTGGTTGGATGTTGGAGGCATTCATTTTGGGGAATTGACATAAAACTCTTCTTTAAAACTTTGCGCACTGTAATAACAAGCGTATTGTCGATGCTTCAGTTACAATTTTTCAATATAAAGTGGTGTAACTTTATATTGAAAACTTGTGACTGGAGCTTCGACAATACGCTTGTTATTACAGTGCGCGCCAAAAGTATAAAATAAATAAATTAAAAAATTCACAATTGCTTCTTTTGAAAATTTCTTGGAGGCGTCGATTTTTGTTTATCAAAAAACATTCTAATGTCAATTTCAATTCCTACGTATCTATTGTTTTCGAGTTATAACGTCATCAAAACATTCGTGTAATAGCAACCTCCTGTTTCTTTCAAAATTTCGTCATTTGTGCCAGCAGATGGAAAATGCTATTTTTGACAGTTGACAAAACATGCATCATCATCTGTCGACGTGAAATGTCACTTTTGAAGGTTTAAAAAAATGTATTTTTTGCCAGTGGATAAAAATGTCATTTTTAGGTTTTCAGAAAATTTCGTCATTTTTGCCAGCAGATGGACAATGCAATTTTTGACAGTTGACATAAAATGTAATACCTGTCGACGTGAAATGCCACTTTTAATAGTTTACAAATATGTATTTTTTGTCAGTAGAAAAAAATGCCATTTTTAAGTTTTCTGAAAATTTCGTTATTTTTGTCAGTAGATGACAAAAATGTATGTTTTGCCAGTGGATAAAAATGTCATTTTTAGGTTTTCAGAAAATTTCGTCATTTTTGCCAGTAGATAGACAATGCAATTTTTGACAGCTGACATAAAATTTAATATCTGTCGACGTGAAATGCCACTTTTTATAGTTTACAAAAATGTATTTTTTGTCAGTAGATAAAACCGCCATTTTTAAGTTTTCAGAAAATTTCATCATTTTTACCAGCAAATAGACAATGCAATTTTTGACAATTGACATAAAATGTAATATCTGTCGACATGAAATGCCACTTTTGATAGTTTACAAAAATGTTTTTTTATCAGTGGATAAAAATGCCATTTTTAAATTCTCAGAAAATTTCATCATTTTTGCCAGTAGATAGACAATGCAACTTTTGACAGTTGACATAAAATGTAATATCTGTCGACATTAAATGCCACTTTTTATAGTTTACAAAAATGTATTTTTTGTCAGTAGATAAAATCGCCATTTTTAAGTTTTCTGAGCATTTCGTTATTTTTGCCAGCAGATAGACAATGCAATTTTTGACAATTGACATAAAATGTAATATCTGTCGACATGAAATGCCACTTTTTATAGTTTACAAAAATGTCTTTTTTGCCAGTGGATAAAAATGTCATTTTTAAGTTTTCAAAGAATTTCGTTATTTTTGCCAGCAGATAGACAATGCAATTTTTGACAATTGACATAAAATGTAATATCTGTCGACATGAAATGCCACTTTTTATAGTTTACAAAAATGTATTTTGTCAGTAGATAAAACCGCCATTTTTAAGTTTTCTGAATATTTCATCATTTTTGCCAGCAGATAGACAATGCAATTTTTGACAATTGACATAAAATTTAATTTCTGTCGACGTGAAATGCCACTTTTGATAGTTTATAAAAATGTATTTTTTGTCAGAGGATAAAAATGCCATTTTTAAGTTTTCAGAAAATTTCATCATTTTTACCAGCAGATAGACAATGCAACTTTTGACAGCTGACATAAAATTTAATATCTGTCGATATGAAATGCCACTTTTTATAGTTTACAAAAATGTATTTTTTGTCAGTAGATAAAACCGCCATTTTTAAGTTTTCAGAATATTTCATCATTTTTGCCAGCAGATAGACAATGTAACTTTTGACAGTTGACATAAAATTTTATGTGTCGATATGAAATGCCACTTTTTAAAGTTTACAAAAATGTATTTTTTGTCAGTAGATAAAACCGCCATTTTTAAGCTTCAAGAATATTTCATCATTTTTGCCAGCAGATAGACAATGAAATTTTTGACAATTGACATAAAATTTAATATCTGTCGACGTGAAATGCCACATTTGATAGTTTACAAAAATGTATTTTTTGTCAGTGGATAAAAATGCAATTTTTAAGTTTTCAGAAAATTTCGTCAATTTTGTCAGCAGTTAGAAAATGCTATTTTTTACAGTTCATATGAAATGCTATTTTTGACAGTTAATAGAAAATGCTATTTTTGTCAGTTTATAGAAAATGCTATTTTTGACAGTTTATAGAAAATGCTATTTTTGACAGTTAAATGTATTTTTTGTCAGTGGATAAAAATGGCATTTTTAAGTTTTCAGAAAATTTCGTCAATTTTGTCAGCAGTTAGAAAATGCTATTTTTTTACAGTTAATATGAAATGCTATTTTTGACAGTTGACATAAAATGTAATATCTGTCGACATGAAATGCCACTTTTCATAGTTTACAAAAATGTATTTTTTTAATATCTGTCGACGTGAAATGCCACTTTTGATAGTTTACAAAAATGTATTTTTTTCTCAGTGGATAAAAATACCATTTTTAAGTTTTTCGAAAATTTCATCATTTTTGCCAGCAGATAGACAATACTGCATTGTTTTGACAGTTGACAAAATATTTTTGTCAGTTTATAGAAAATGCTATTTTTGACAGTTTATAGAAAATGCTATTTTTGACAGTTAAATGTATTTTTTGTCAGTGGATAAAAATGCCATTTTTAAGTTTTCAGAAAATTTCGTCAATTTTGTCAGCAGTTAGAAAATGCTATTTTTTACAGTTAATATGAAATGCTATTTTTGACAGTTAATAGAAAATGCTATTTTTGACAGTTTATAGAAAATGCTATTTTTGACAGTTAACAGAAAATGCTATTTTTGACAGTTAACAGAAAATGCTATTTTTGACAGTTTATAGAAAATGCCATTTTTGACAGTTTACATAAAATGTAATATCTGTCGACGCAAAATGCCACTTTTGATAGTTTACAAAAATGTGTTTTTTGTCAGTGGATAAAAATGTTATTTTTAAGTTTTCAGAAAATTTCGTTATTTTTGCCAGTAGATAGAAAATGCAATTTTTGACAGTTGACAAAATTTAATATCTGTCCACGTGAAATGCCACTTTTGATAGTTTACAAAGATGTGATTTTTTGTTAGATAGAAATGCCATTTTTAAGTTTTTAGAAAATTTCGCAAATTTTGTCAGCAGTTAGAAAATGCTATTTTTTACAGTTCATATGAAATGCTATTTTTGACAGTTTATAGAAAATGCTATTTGGACAGTTTATGGAAAATGCTATTTTTGACAGTTAATAGAAAAGCTATTTTTGACAGTTAATAGAAAATGCTATTTTTGACAGTTAACAGAACATGCTATTTTTGGCAGTTTATAGAAAATGCTATTTTTGGCAGTTTATAGAAAATGCTATTTTTGGCAGTTTATAGAAAATGCTATTTTTGACAGTTAATAGAAAATGCTATTTGTGACAGGTAATAGAAATGCTATTTTGACAGTTAATAGAAATGCTATTTTGACAGTTAATAGAAATGCTATTTTTTTCAGTTAATAGAAATGCCATTTTGATAGTTAATAGAAAATGCTATTTTTAACAGTTAATAGAAAATGTTATTTCTGACAGGTAATAGAAAATGCTATTTTTGTCAGTTTGTAGAAAATGCTATTTTTGTCAGTTTGTAGAAAATGCTATTTTTGGCAGTTAATAGAAAATGCTATTGTTGTCAGTTTATAGAAAATGCTATTTTTGGCAGTTAATAGAAATGCTATTTTTGATAGTTAATAGAAAATGCTATTTTTGACAGTTAATAGAAAATGTTATTTTTGACAGTTAATAGAAAATGCTATTTTTGTCAGTTTATAGAAAATGCTATTTTTGGCAGTTAATAGAAATGCTATTTTTGTCAGTTTATAGAAAATGCTATTTTTGGCAGTTAATAGAAATGCTATTTTTGACAGTTAATAGAAATGCTATTTTTGACAGTTAATAGAAAATGTTATTTTTGACAGTTAATAGAAAATGCTATTTTTGACAGTGAACAGAAAATGTACTTTTAGCCAAAAAAATATATTCTTGACAGTTGATAAATAAATATAATCTTTGACAGTTGACAGATAATACGATTTTTGATAATTTATATACAGAAACAATTGCTATCGATTTGAAACTTTCCATAGTTACGGCTCGTCTACCAAGCAAGTCGCGGCTGATTGCGCATATTTACGCCGGTGGTGCCGCCACGCGGAAATTTATTATCTCGTTCTCTTCGAATACTTTCTCAATCTGCGCAAACTTTACCCCCACCTGCCAAGGCTGAGTGGGCGAGCTATACTTAAAATTCGAGTTTGATTTAGTGAATAGCTACCATCACTAGATTTGCCATAATTTCATTTGATCAAAGGGTAAAGTTGTTAAAAATGTTAATAATATTAAAATTATATAAAAACAATTGTCAACGATTTCGAACAACAAAATTCAAAATTTATTTAAGATTGATTTCGTGAAAAGCTACACACATTCTATGACTAAATAATCATGCCATCGGAGAATATGGTTGTAAAAGTTTTTATTATTACGGAATACCCATTTTTTTTAAATTACAAAATATTTAATTTCTAAATATTTAGAATTTACGCACATATTTGGAAAATAACTTTATATCGCTATTAAAAAAAAAAAACAAATATTCAGCAGAGCTGGAAAACAAGATATCCACAACGTAAATATTGCTATCGACATCTGTTGGCGGAAATTTAAACCATCCATTCCATAACAAATGAATTATAGGACAGCTCTCGTGGTTAGGGCTTTAGCATTTTTTCTACCTGTAAATACAGTTCTTGTAAGTACGTACGCGTACTTGTCAAATTGATGCTTGTGGCAAAAATAGATATTATTATAAGTTTAACACAAACTGGCGGAATACAAATTTAATGCGTGCAATAAAATCGTTTCATATTTACGGGAATGTAAGCTGTTAAACGATAATGATCCGGACAGTTTTAGCTCATTTCAGGCAGTAAAGCAAACAACGAACAACGCACACTGTAGGTCCAATAAACTTGTTTTCTTTCCGATTTCATGCCAATCGTAAAGTGTCTCATGCGGTGATCAGAAATTTTATGACCTATAAACTTTTGCTTGGTATACATATTACAAATCGGTCTTGATTTTATCGGCAACAAAAATGTTTCATCTAAAATAACTTTATTGCATCGCGAAAGGTCACAAAAAAACGTGGTTGCTATATATTTCTTAATATGCAGTGCTAAAATGTTTCATCTAAAATACTTTTATTACATCGCGAAAGGTCACAAAAAATGTGGTAGCTACAGTATAGAATGTGGTGCTGCTAATGTTTTGATAAAATGTGTGTACCACTTGAAAACAGAGGAAGTAATATGTGTGAGATTAAACGCAACTTAAACTTCCTGGAGTTTTTTCGACGTTCGAAACGGTGAACAGATGTTGAAATCTATGATGGATTGGATTGCGCCGCTCCCCCTCTAGATCTTATTTCTTCATTGGTTTAATTTCATGCTTTTTATTAGATTACATTCCTCTTAAATCAAATTTAATCAATTTGCTGCCTCATTTTGGGTGCACCGCTAGGGGCTTAGCAGGAGAAAAAAAAACTAGGGACGTCACGCCCTACATTGTTATTACCTTTAATGGACTTAGCGTTTTCCGAGTTTTGCCTGGGACGTAAAGAGGGTCATGGGTCATGGAACTCGTCTTATACGGCTCATGTCGTGTCACCGTAAAACCCTTGCCTAATACCACGGGCCCGTGTGGAGAAAACATAAATAGGTTTTATTGGGGAATTAGAGTAAGCTGGAGAACAATGCGTTAGTCCGGACGGCAAAGCGGCTTTATGAGAAATGATTAACATCCAGAGAATCTCCCGGTGGGATTTGTCGTTTAAAAATACGACCGGTCCGAGTCACTTAGAAATTATGGCGTTTCTGGGAAACTGGATTTCATTAGACGCGTAATAATTATGTCAAGATAATCTTCTGGGAAGACGCGACAATTGCCATGAGGTCTTGGTAATTGGCCTCTGCGAGCAACGGTAATAATTGGGCTGTAGCCTCATTTGGCGAGCAAACAAAAATAAAGCAAACCCCACGAGCGTACGTGTTCATCTTTAAGTGCCTGTGGAGATTACACGGTGTGCTTGTGTATGTGTGTGTGTGTATAGGATGGGGCAAGTTTAAAAATAACCACTCGGGCACTCTGCAGTGGCATCTTATGTATGTTTATGCTCGTGCCACAAACAGCTTCTGTTTATTAACTAAATTTATACACGGATTTATTATACGCGAGTACGTCTGCGTTATTTATTGCCGGACTACGAGCACGCACTGAAAATTAAACATGATAACAACGTAATTGGCCACTAACAATCACCAAACGAAAATATATGATTATCAACTATGACGAGAATTTGCAATTTTTGCAGAAATTCATCCAACCACACAAGCAAGAGCCTTAAAAATAAATAATAATAATAATAATAAATGTGTTTATTTGCTAACTCAAAGATATACATAAAAAGAGATATAACTAATAAACGATATATGATACATGAAAATAATAAAGTTTAATAAAGTTTAAATAACTGAGCAGCAAACACAATCTAGATCAGCTTATATATCAGACACATGTACTAAGTACATAGTATCTGATACTGCTGTTACTTCCTCTACATCGCTAAATCGAAGTTAGTTAATATATTAAGTTTATAAACAATGAATAGATCCGATAATTCTAAGATTATCTAAAACAAATATTATATACAAAAGATGAAAAATAGAATAAAAAAAAAGACGACTTACAAAAAGAAAATAATAAAAAAAAATAAAATAAAAAAAAAAGTCTGGACTAAATAATATGCTCCTAGTAATCAAGTGAATTTACTTTGTTCCATTAATAATTTATCTCTTAAATAACGTTTAAATGAGGGCAGTGTGGCATGTCCAAAGTTGAATTTATTATAGTAGTAAGAGATGTTATAGCTGAAACTATACAGTTCCAATCGATGAGAAGGAATTGTTAAGGCGTCTTTGCGTCGAATATTTATATTATGAATATCCGTACGGAAACTTAGTTTTTCGAATAAATATGGAGGAGATTTTGAAGAGATAATTTTATAAAATTGACACGCAGTATGCAAAATTCTACGTTTTTTCATTATAAGCCAGTTAAGTTTATTAATATAAGGATGGACTGTTTTCTTTCTACGTATACCAAAGATAAGCCTTGCACATGAGTTTTCCATTCTCTGTATACGTGATTCGCAAAGCTTATCAATGCAGCTGCCATATATCGAGTCACAGAAAGTGAAATTAGATAAAACTAAAGCTTCACAGAGAATGGTCTTACTTTCTCTACCTAAGATGTCTTTATTCATATAGATCGATTTGAGCGCAATAAAGGCACGGCGGTTTACAATTTCAACATGTTCCCTGAAACGGAGCTTGTAGTCCATTAGAAGACCTAAGTTTCTAACAGAGTATGAAAATACTATTGGTATGCCATTTAAATTAATATTAATAGATTGCATAATAGCCGTTCTATTTCGCTCCGATGCAAACACTATAGCAGTTGTTTTCTTAGGATTAATTTTTAGAAAGTGAAGCCTTGAAAATTCAGATATATTTTGTAAGTCCTGATTTATTTTAAGTTCAGAGTTAGCTAAAACATTTATATCAAATGACAAATATAATTGTGTGTCATCAGCATATTGATGATACTGACAATGTTCAATGTAAGTATGTAAGTTAGAGGTATAAATTAAAAATAAGAGTGGTCCCAGGATTGAGCCTTGAGGCACCCCTGACAGGATATTAGCTGTACCTGATATATTCTGGCAGCATTTCACCTTTTGCTGTCTATTTGTTAAGTAAGATCCTAAAAGCTCACGCGATGATAAACTAAATCCAATAAATTTAAGAATAGCCTCCAGTATTTCATAATTGACACAGTCAAAGGCCTTGCTATAGTCTAGCAAAATTAAGACAGATACTTTATTATCATTAATTGACTTTAAAATATCATCCGTAATTTTTAATAGTGCTGTTGAGCAGCCATAGGAGGAGCGAAATCCGGACTGAAATTCAGGCAGAATTTTGTGTAGTTTTATATACTCTTGAATTTGCTGTTCCAGAATTTTTTCAAACAACTTTGATAGAAGTGGTAAAATACTTATAGGTCGCAGGTCATCAAGTACTAGTGGGTTATTTTTTTTAGGAGTTGGAATGATTAGAGATAGTTTCCACGCATCAGGAAAAGTGTGAGTGTTAATACTTTCATTCATGATATGCATGATAAAAGGTATTAAAAAAGGACAGCAAAGATTGATCATTTTAGAGTTAATATTGTCACTGCCGTATTGTGACGGCTTAAGTTTACTTAAAGCCAGCAGTACGCTATTTTCATTTACTGTTGAAAATTGAAATTTATTATTGCTTTCAAAAGTATTTGCAGTGTTATAAAAGTTTAGAATAGTAGGATCTGGATTGATTTGCGTTAGATAAGACGAAAAATGCGTATTAATTGCATTAACATCATTTAGATGATCCGGAATGGAACCCTTATTTTTTTTTTTATAGATACCTAGGTTTTTTAAATCATACCACAGTTGATTTTTGTTAGCTTTATTTAAGTTAATCTTAAACGCAATGTAAGCTTTTTTTTCATTTCGAATAGCTGCAGTAGTTAGGTTCCTCAAACTTTTATAGTAGTTTAAATCGGATAATTTTTTTGTTCTTTTATATTTTCTTAAAGCATTATTTCTTGTTTTGATCATCTGTTGTATGTTATAAGTAATCCAAGGTTTTGGCTGACTATTACTGAAAAATGTTTTGTAAGGAGCGTGGATATCAAATAAGATTAAAATGTTATTATTTAAAAAATATACTTTATCATGAACATTATCGATATCATATATGTGAAACCACGGAATTGCGTATAAATCTGTCATAAAATTATCATAATTAAAGTTCTTGAAGTCACGAGCACAGATAAAATTATTAGTATTATTTTGAGATTCAAATACTATAGTAGTTTTGATTAAGCCATGATCGGTTATTTCAGGAAGCGGAACAACATCAGTGTCGATTGTAGTAAGATTTTCATTTAATATGATAAGGTCTATTAGTGTTTCGCTAGAATTAGTAATTCGCGTAGGTGTATCAATGATTTGTTTCAAAGTTAATGAACGAAACATTGATTCCAATTGGGCCGTTGAAACATTGTTATGCTTCAGAAAATCTATATTGAAATCCCCCATGCAAATAATGCTCTCAAATTCAAGAATGTAATCAGATATAATATTTTCAAAGTAATTAAAAAACAAATCAAAATTTCCCCGCGGAGGGCGATATACGACAACCACACAATAAGCCTTGCTGTTAACATTAATTTGAATACATAAGCATTCTAGAAAAGTTTCCATCGTTTGGTTTAAGGTCGTAAAGTTGAAACATTTTTTAATATAGAAAGCTACGCCACCACCGCGACCAACTCTGTCCAGGCGTACTAAATTATAATCCGGGATATCAATATAATTTGAAGGAAAATGATTCTGTAACCATGTTTCTGTTATGGCAATTATATCAAAGTTACTAGCCAGAATTTCATCTCTAAATAAATCAAAATTATTTAAAATCGATCGAGCATTAATGTGACAAATGTTTAATTTATCTAAGAGCATATTACTTAATTTACAAAGAAAGAAATAAATTCAAATTATATCTTATACAATTTTAAATAATCTATTTATTAATTATTGTATTACAGTTTGCGGCTACATTACACTTTACCAAATCATTACTAGTGTTAATTTTAATCTTTTTATTATTATTATGTACAACTATGGAGCCATTTAAAGTCCAAACATTCGTTTTACCGAATTTTTCTTGGCAACTTCTGAGTAGATTCATTCTCAAAGGGGTTAACTCTTCACGTATTACAATTCCACTACCTTTTAGAACTTTTTTATTGTTGAAAATTTTGTCACGGGTTTTTGCGCAGGTAAACGCATCACGAACACGAGTTCTTGGCACGTGCTGGCAGATTAATTCGATAACATTCAGCAATCTTCGATGCATCCATTTTCGTATTAAATTTCGAATTAATGATGTTTAAAATCTCACCTTCACAATCTTCGTCCCGTTTTTCATTGACCCCGTAGATTCTTAGACTATTTCTTTTGGTGTATTGTTCCATCGAATCCATCTTATCCAGCAGGTCACCGTTTTTTTCTTCCAGTTCTGTTATCCGTTTTTCGTACTTCTCCAGCGCTAATTTAATCGCAAAATCTATTTTAGAAGTGATGGTCTCCAATATTTTAGCAATTAGGTTTTCTTCGAAGTCTGCAGACATTCCAGCCAGTTGTTTTTCTTCAGGAACAAACCCATCAAATTGACGATTTTTTGCATTCCTGGTGTTTTTTGACATTATTAATATTGTTTAACACTATTGTTATATTTAATATTGATTTTATAGCCTATTGCAAATGCAATTTAACGGAGCATCAGAGTGAACGTCTACTCCGCTCGACAGTCGACACGTGAATAACCCTGACGAGAATTCGCAAAATGTTTTTGCTTCATTTTTTGCAGCACAGCTTCTTGGAAATGTTTCTGTGCTATTGAAGAAGCCCTTCGCCAAACATCCAACCCGCACAGGCAAAAATTGTCTTTATATTCATAGCCACTGAAATAAATAACTTTGACTGTGCTTCTTTCATATTTAAAGTACAACTTCTTAGAAATGCATTTGTGCTTGTGAAGAAGTCCTTGGTCAAGCATTCAACCAAACCACGGTGAGTTTTCTTGAAGCGCGGGTCACAGCCTTGGCGAAGCTTCGGAACATCCTACACGTTTCCGGACTCTACTGTCGACTATCCAAGGCGTAACCTCCATAAAGTTGGCACCCCCACTTCTTTGGATTTGCATAAAAAGTAGTCTATAATTTAGGACTAATTTGTACCCAAAAAATTAGAATTTGTACCCACGCCGTTTAGCCGGTATACCGCTATGAAAAGTGGGGGTGCTAACTTTAGTAAGGACAGCACCCCCACTGTCTCTGATCAAGTTGAAATATGGACGACTGGCAAAAACTAATTTAAGACTAATTTGTAACGACCGTCATTTTTTTATAAACATTTTTGTTTATTGCAAAATTTGAAAAATTCGTATTACGCCAAGCAGATTCCACCGTTCGTTCACACTACATCTCAAGAACCACTTGAATGACCAATATTGTTTTATAAACAAAATTTGTTTATAAACAAATCGATGTTTTTTTTTATTTTTAAGAGGTGATTTTCGCTGAAATGAAAAACATATCCTCACGGCCAAAGAAATATAAGACAATTTAAATTTAAAGAGAGTTCTAGGAGTTCTGAGTTAATTTTCTATTTATACTCATTGAGTACAATCATTCTTTCTTATAAACAAATTCGATACAATCACGATTTATGGTATTTTTAAATAAATTATTTTCAGACTTTTTCCAAAATATTGTTCTCGGAGTTCTGATTTGAAATTTGATTTGAACTCACGGAGTTCTAACGAAAACTCTAATGGAAAATTGCGATTAAATGACAGGACATAGGTATTTTCAAAATTTAATTTTCTATTTTCGAATTTTAAATTTATTTAAAAATGCCATAAATCGTGTTTGTATCGAATTTGTTTATGAGAAAGAATTATTGTACTCAATAAGTAAAAATAGAAAATTAACTCAAAATCTTTTTTTTAGCTTTGCGACTTTTTTCAAAAAAATATTTTTGATAGGTCCGGATAGTTCTGATTGGTGTTTCCTGTAGTTCTTAGTGAATTCTATCCATAGTTGTTATGAAATATTTAGATTCAACCAATATTAAGTTGAATATTTCGAATTTCCAACTTTGAAAATTTTTATCTCTGGAAATTCAACAGAACTCTTTTTTTAAGTATCAGGAACTATAGTACTATCCCAAATACATCTTAAAACTAGTTCAGAACTATTCGATAACAATGTTGGGGTGCGGTGTCTAGTTGGACCCCATTTTTAAAAAAATTCCTGGCAGCCCAATTTTACATAACTCTTTTTAAAAAGTTGATAGTACTTCTAGGTACATCAAAAGGAATTGAGAACTCTATTCAGAACTATCAGAACTTTCCTTTGGGGTGCCAACTTGACACACTCCTGTAATAAATCATAACGGCCATTACCGTTGTATGCAATTTTGGTCTTTGTAATATTTTTATCTCTGAAAATTCAACAGAACTCTTTTTTAAAAGTTGATAGTACTTCTAGATACATCAACAGGAATTGAGAACTCTTCAGAAATATCAGAACTTTCCATTGCGGTGCCAACTTGACACACTCCTACACTCCTGTAATAAATCATAACGGCCATTATCGTAAGCTATTTTGATCTGTGTAATAACGGCCCTCGCTTCACCAATCACAACAACGTATTTTCGCGCCTTTAATTTCGTTATTAACCCTTCGAATCCCGAGCAACGCGATGGCGCTTTTAAATTTTTTTATCGCAATCAATTAAGACGAGCGCTTCGGCGAGTGACAGTGGCTCGAATACAGCTGGTAAATTTCTTCTCTTTGCTTCTTCAACAAATTCTCTACATATTTTATCCTATAATGTTATCATGCTAATAACTCCTTAGCAACGAGTTACGTTAAGGTACCTTTAATAACACTAGTGTTGTTAAGAATTCTTAACAAGACTAGTGTTGTTATATTTACCTTAACGCAACTCGTTGCTATGGTGATATTGGCATACAAACATTATTTCATTTTTTCAGTAAACAGTTTTCTTATAAAAAAAAATAGAAATAAGATAAAATAAACCGTGTTATGACACACGTAACGTTATTTGTTTTTACATTACTCGAGAATTTAAAAGCACTCGCTCCTACGTCGCTTGTGCTTTCAAACTTTTCTCTCGTAATGTAAAAACCTTCATAATGTTACTTGTATCGTAAATTACTATTTATTGCGTTTTTGGGCTATACTTTTCGAATGACCCCTGGGACTCAAAGGGTTAAATGAACTACAGGTCAAAAAATTCTGCTATTAATACGAAGACGGGTGTAAGTTTTCTATTGTAATCACATTGTAACAATTTGCTAAAGATGTAAAATTCGCAAATAAAGATGTTATTTGCAGATGTATTAAAACTTTAGTGAGCTCTTGTACGAGAGACCCATTGCTAGCTATAAAGCAAGCCCATTAACATGTGAAGGAGATAAAGTTTTTTTTTTTTTAAATTGTTATTATGACCCGATTTATGTGCACGTCTCTTCACGCCCTCATCAAATCGTAAAATCGGGTCCCCGTTATCTCCGTTAAACAGAAGCGTCTCCCGGCGGTGTACGGTGACGGGCATAATTCGATTCACTCACGACAATTAGTGTGTCATGCCAGTGATATGTTCGACCGACGGTCGTCCAATGGGACTAGATTGGATTTATCGGCCCTCATAAGGCAGCGCGAGACCCGTTTAAATTTAACGCCTCGCCAGAGCCTGATGAAGAAGTAAGGAGCAATTGAAAAATGAATCCGATGAGGGAAAAAAAGCGATGGGAATGCGCCCGGCCGGTAATTGGATGTTTTGTCGATTGTCGATGGGAAGACCAGTAGTCGGACAAGCGCGCCGGAACAGGTGCGTGCGGCCCACTAAATCAGTCAGTCATGGTGCGCGCGTGTGGGTCGTCAAATCAAATTTTATTTCCGTGGAAAAGAATTGGTCTTAAATGCGCTTGTAAGGCGATGTTTTACACGTTGATGATCAAATAATTCTGGGAATCGGATCATGGTCAGGTTTTGCGGTAATTGTTATTCGTACGTAAACAGTCAATGGTTGAAAATTGGTCATTTACTTTATGCAACTCCCCAAGTAGGAAAGCGCGGCTGTATTGGGAATCAAAATGCAAATGAGGTATTTATTACGATAGTTAATTTACATGAAAAGAAACTACAGGTCATGTAGAAGTCGTTACAACTAGAACGGAATGGTGATGTGGATATCAAGAAGGGTTCTCCGATTTGATGGTTATTTATGAAATATAAGTGTTATAAGTGGTACATTATTTTGTGAGAAGGGAGTTTGCGAAACGATGATGAAGACAAAAGTGTTCGCCACGTCATTGAAATACAGGGTCCGGCAGGGAGGTATGGAAGATTTGAAAAAACTGTAACTCACTCATTTTTTACCTTAACTCAAATTTTATTTTTTGAATGTGTACCTTAGATGTTGCCATTACAAAACCAGTTAAGAGTAAGAAAACAAAAATTGATTAGGTACGAAAAATAACGTCAATTAAGTGCCGTCCATTTTTGGCGAAACACTCCCGAAGACGTTGTGAGAAGTTCTGCATACTCCTCCGAAGTATTTCACGTGGAACTGCACGAATCTCTTGGGTTATTGTCTGACTTAGGGCTTCGAGTGTAATTTAATCTTGAAAATGAGCCACGTGGGCGACCTGAGACCAAGGTAAATAATGATGGCTGAAAGCTATAGTGGAAGCGGATACATCTCAAACTACGCGTTAATTATTGGATTGGAAAATTGGATTATTTTATGACAATCGCAAGCGTTCGGCACAATGGTTGGATAAAGATGATGATTCAGTCCGAAACTGAAAAACAGAAAAAGCTAATGGTGTCTGTTTGGTGGTCCAGTGTTTGTATTATTCACTACAGTATCATGAAACCTAGTCAATCGATTACAGGGGATGTCTACTGCAACTAATTGGATGAAATAATGAAAGAGCTTGCGATTGGTCAATCCTCTTGCAAGACAACGTTCGACCACACAAAACGATGTTCAAACTTCAGGAGATGAACTTGGAAACTCTCTGTTACCCACCGTATTCACCAGACCTTGCGCCAACAGACTATCAAGTTTTCCAAGCATTGGACCACTTCTTGCAAGGAAAACCATTTCATTCTCAACAAGCTGTCGAAAATGCCTTTCGCAATTTCATCGCCACTCGCTCTCCAGGCTTCTTCGTTGCCGGTATAAACAAGCTATCGCTAAGATGGCAGAACTGTGCCGATAGTTTAGGCGCATATTTTAATTAATTATACTGTTTCTTGTTTGAGATATAAAAAACCAAACGATTTCATTCGAAATCGGGCATTTCATATTTAATGACCTAATAATAATGTATTGCATCCTAAAAATGACGACTCAAGAGGTGGTATGCAGATAGGTAGGGTCAGTTGCAGAGACGGCTGGCTGCGTGACCGCACCTCTTGTTCCTCGGCCGTACCAGAAAAAACCCCGCGAACCGTCACTAATACGACTTATACTTTGTCAATGTAGAGTAATCGTATAATTATATTTTTATTGTCAAGTTGGAAAACAAAATTTACTTAATTTAAGTTATCGCGCGAACAAGTGAAGATATTAACACACGGTTAAGGGGAAATTGAAGGTAATTAATAGCGCTACTTATGCTATTTGTCCCCTTTTTGTAAGCGCACAAGAAATCTTTCAAATTTTTTTTTATTCTTGAGAAACCTTTTTTTTCACGTTTTCTGCTGTTTACACCAAGTTTTTGGAGTTTCCGGACCCGTAAAAATGCCGTTCTCTAGTTTTGGGTGTAATAAAATCAAATCAATTGAACCCAATCACATAACTGACCGGAAAAAATACGCACAATTTTACAGTGGAATAATTTAATAAAAACGCAAGTCTCAAATGACAGTTAATGAGCATGCAAATTGACGGGTGTGAAGTTAGCAATAGATTTCAGCAATAGATTTTAAAATAAGTTATTTCTTCTAAATTTACTTAAGAAAAATTAAAAAACCTCAAATGGCAACTGGAGTCCTATCATATTAATTAGTTGTCACAACTAATTTTCAACCCCATAATTATTTGGCACACATCTACTGACATGTAATTATTTTCAAAGTTCGCATGTCGCCATAAAAAATATGAGTACATGAATAATTAGCACATTAACCATGCTAACATATAAAAAATAAAATTCAGATCTCCGCCTCCCGAACATTATGAAAATAATTAATTTCCACCCTCGCGCCACGAATTCGCGCAGAGTCCCAACAAATGGAAAATTTCTATAAGTTTGCATGTCGCCATAAAAAATATAAGCACATGAATAATTAGCACATTAACCATGCTAACATATAAAAAAATAAAATTCGGATCACCGCTCCCCGAACATTATAAAAATAATTAATTTCCACCCTCGCGCCATTAATTCGCGCAGAGTCCCAACAAATGGAAAATTTCTATAATTTCGCATGTCGCCATAAAAAATATAAGTACATGAATAATTAGCACATTAACCATGCTAACATATAAAAAAATAAAATTCAGATCACCGCCTCCCGAACATTATGAAAATAATTAATTTCCACCCTCGCGCCACGAATTCGCGCAGAGTCCCAACAAATGGAAAATTTCTATAAGTTTGCATGTCGCCATAAAAAATATAAGCACATGAATAATTAGCACATTAACCATGCTAACATATAAAAAAATAAAATTCGGATCACCGCCCCCCGAACATTATAAAAATAATTAATTTCCACCCTCGCGCCACGAATTCGCGCAGAGTCCCAACAAATGGAAAATTTCTATAACTTCGCATGTCGCCATAAAAAATATAAGTACATGAATAATTAGCACATTAACCATGCTAACATATAAAAAAATAAAATTCGGATCACCGCCCCCCGAACATTATAAAAATAATTAATTTCCACCCTCGCGCCACGAATTCGCGCAGAGTCCCAACAAATGGAAAATTTCTATAAGTTTGCATGTCGCCATAAAAAATATAAGCACATGAATAATTAGCACATTAACCATGCTAACATATAAAAAAATAAAATTCGGATCACCGCTCCCCGAACATTATAAAAATAATTAATTTCCACCCTCGCGCCATTAATTCGCGCAGAGTCCCAACAAATGGAAAATTTCTATAATTTCGCATGTCGCCATAAAAAATATAAGCACATGAATAATTAGCACATTAACCATGCTAACACATAAAAAAATAAAATTCGGATTACCGCCCCCCGAACATTATAATAAATATTATGTAACTAGGAGATCAAGCATCAGTTTAAATCAGAGAAGAATTTTAATAATTATTTTTTTTATAAGTTAATATGGTTAATGTGGAAACTAGCACTGTGATATGCGATATGCGAACTTTGAAAATAGTTACATATTAGATGTGCGCCAAATAATTATGGGGTTGAAAATTAGGGGTGGCGTTGTGACAATTAATTCATATAATAGTGCTTAAGTGGCCATTTGAGGTTTTTTTTTCTTTTTCTAAAGTAAATTTAGAGAAATAACTTATTTTAAAATCTATTGCTGAAATCTATTGCTAACTTTACAACCGTTGCAAATTTCATTTTTTTTAAATATGTAAAACAAGGTTTTTACACTTCCAAGTCAAATTGCGCAGCGTCCGCCACCCTCTTTGCACCATTGGTTATAGGGCTTTAATTTGACATGTAACATGACTTGCACAGCAAACAATTCAACTTATTTACACGCATTAAACAATTTTTCATTAGAGACTACTCACATAATTTTTCAATTTTAATTATTTATTCGAGAAAAAACCGCTAACTTTTTGTGCGCAGCTCCTACGCGACATTTTCGACATGAATATTGTTATTTTCCTTTACCAACAATTTTCTCTGACGCATATTACCGGATAATCATGTTGGGTCGCAATTAGGGGTGCAGATAGGAATTTCAGATTGTGTGGGACTTTGATCTGGTTCTTCTGACTCCTCTTGAGACCAATGTTTCGCCATTTTATCCAAGATTTTTTTAGATCCAAGTTTTCTTGTAGGATATAGCTTCTTGTATACCACAAATGAATGAAACAATGCGGAATTGATTAACCAAAAGGCTACTTTTTTTGACCATTTGAGGATTGAGCAGTTAGACAAATTAACTCTATCCATACCCTTCATAAAATTATTATATTTACCGACGCAAACAGGTATTTTCTCTATTTCGGCGTTTTTATTGATGAATAGTTGTGATCATCATCACAACAAGACAATCCATGTTGGGAGAGGGATGTCTACAAACATCAGACATCCAAAGAGTCCCTCTGGGCACAGGCCTGGCGTTTGCCAATGCCGTGGGTTGGCTGCACGGCACCGGGTAATGAGGGTTCAGATGGGAGGAAGTACAAAGGGCCCATTGAGGAATAATCCAGATACAGATCCAGATGTATTAGTCGTATCCTTCCAAGATCAGAAAAGAATTTCTCTATTTCTTCTAAAAGTTGTTTCATATTTTTTTCCTCCGATTTTAGATCTAATGGAAGTCCTGTATTTATCCTGATATCTCGCAGATCTTTTCAAAAGGCATTCAGCAATTTGTATGCTATTATAATAATTATCTTGATAAACTTGGCAGCATTATCAAGATAACACCTAAAAATCTTTCTTTCCTTGCCCTAAATAAATTTCAATATGTATCCGGTTTTACTTTCGCAAACTGCTCTAACAAGAAGACGCATTTCGAAATTCTACCTGGTTGAAAGTTCAAATTCTTAATCTTCCTCTCCACATAATAAAAGTTTCATCTAGAGATAATAATTATTGGCAATAATTGTTCTTGTATAAGGTATGAAATTTTTTAATGACATAATCACTTTGAAAAGTCTATCTGTAGAATCTTTCTATAATTCGTTTCGATTCACTAATTTAAAAAAAATGGTGTGTGCAAAACCGAGTCTTTAGTAGAGATGGGTAACTCTCGAGTGAGCTGATTCAAAGAGTCAAGTCAAGTGACTCGAATGAAAATATGAAGCCCTTTTTGTGTCATGAGTTTTGGTTTGAAAGATTTACAATGGTGAAATGAAAGAGGGAGAGAGCTCTTCAACTTTTCATGTCAAAAATATTGGCACTTTTCAAAATGAGAATTTTAACAATAGTTCTTGTCATGTAGTTTATTCAGTTAAGACATGGCCTGCCTCATCGAGTCGACTTTTGTAACGAAGTCAGACCTAGTGAAGCAGGTCACAGAAACCATGAGTCTGTAGACCATTTTTTTTTTATTATTTGGGACATAATAATGGACAAAAAAATGTTCATATGCTTTATCCCCTACATTTACCCATTTTACTGTTCTAGAACTGCTCTTCCATTTGTGTTTATTTTGATGACGAAATAAATTTGTTTCATCACACAGCAAAGAAAGTAATCACCAAAGAACAAGCATGTGGTTTCTGATTGACATCACCCGTCATCTGGGCAATTTGCATCTGCGCAATTTAAATTTAAAAAATGCCGCTTCACGTCTGCCGTCGTCAACGCAATTTTAATGAAATACGCTGATTCACGTCACCCGTCCACAATGCGTTAACCTGAATTCCCATCAAACACTTTCCTTCAAATCGATCATGTGGCAATCATACAAAGGTAATCTGCAAATAACTGGTATTTCAATATTGCTCTATCCATATTTTTACAATAGTATATTACAGAAATTGACGAAATGACTCTTTTTTTATGATCCGGTTCATCGTAGAGTTTTTTTTTTAATGATTATTTTATAGACGCCCCTATAGTGGAGCAGTGTTGGATTCCTCCCCCAGAGGGGCGGAAGTTTACCAACTAAAAACTCTCCTCCGAGTAGAGCGATACAAGACCGAACCTTGACCACGGTCAACCGCAGGTGGCATCGCAAAGAGTCGATTCTTAAAGTGAGTCTCGTGATTCTGTTGAAAAATTTGCGATGTTCTCAAATTTCATGACTTAAGAAATTTACAAAGGAGTCACTTGACGCTTCGACTCGCTTTTAAGACTTATGAGTTAGTTGGTTGCGACCAGTAATCCATAATTAACCCTTTGCACTCGTATGTCGTCTTATTGTCGCCACAATACGTTTTGTCACTGTACTCTCAAATATAAATACGACTGCAAAGGGTTAAAGTCTTGTGAATTTTTCAGTTCAGTTTGATCGAATTTTCCATTGTGTATATTTATACTGAAAAAAAAAACTTGTTTTCTTTTCGTCCAGTAACGAAAGTGTGAAGTGACATTAGAAATTAATAAGCCCCCGTTCTTAGAAACAAAGCGTGATGCTCGTAAAGTATAAAATTAATTTTGAAATTCGACGTGAAACCGGTTCCGCAAGGACCCTGCGCGTCCTCCGTCCGTGGGTTACCGAGATCCCGGCCGTAACCTCTCAACCTCCCCCAGTCCTTGTCTTGAGCGTCGATGATGCAGTCGCAACAATGGTCCACGATCTGATATTTGAATAATGACCTATCGCTCGATCGCGCGGGGTTGGTACCTGGAAATCTCCACTCAACCCCTTCGAGGACTCGTTTCCCTCTTCGTCCCTCCGCAGTTTCACGTTCACGCTATTTTTTGTTAGGTGGACACGAGCGTACGCACCGGACACGCACTCCAGGCCCCCAGAGGTGGTTCACCTTGGACAGTGCATTCACCTAAGTAGTACGAGAGAGCCTCTTGAAATCAGATTATCTTGAAGCGTTGCCCGAGGCCCGCGGGGCATGTTCTGAGCGTGTACGTTCGTGTTTGGAATATGTTTGATAAGTCGGAGGACGGTGATGGAAACGGCCGCACGCTACGACCTACCTTTGATTGCTCAATCGGTACGAAAAGTTGAAAAGTTCGCCCGTTAAAAAAATGGTCACGTTGATGTTAAAAAATCAAATTTAAAACGCGTCAAACAGTGCCATATTGGACTTTGAAAGTTTGCTATATTATATGTATAGTTCGGGTGGACCCGAGAAAAAAAATTCATAAAAAAGTTATAAACAATTTTACCCAAAATTAAATGCGTTAAATCGTTTAAGTAGACTCTTATCTACACGTTGTTGTTAAAAAAATTAATTTAAAACGCGTCAAACAGTGCCATATTGGACTTTGAATTCTTGTCATTTTAAAAAGAGAGTTCCCGTGGAGTCGAGAGAAAATAATTGAAATTGTGGATTGACTGCACATCTATAGGCTAATGTTAATTACATTCTCAGCGTTTGATTTAATATAAATCATTAAAATTGAAGAAATTTTTATGTGATGGCGGAGGCGCCGGGAAATCCGTGGCTGAAAAATCCGTGGCTATCTTCACATCGGTCAAAAAATTGCATTTTTCAGCTGTCAACAATTGTATGTTTTAGCTGACAATAATGGTTTGTCACAGTTGTCAATAATTATTTGTTGCAATTGTCAAGAATAGTACTTTTCAGCTGTTAAAAATGGTATTTTTCAGTGTATTATTCAAATGTCGAAAATGATATTATTCATTTTTAATGTCAAAAAAAATATTTCTCAGCTATTAAAATGATATTTTTGAACTATCAAAAACAGCATTTAGCGACATTTTTTTAATTATCAAAAATGGCATTTTTCAGCTGTCAAAAATTGACTTTTTGTAGCCAAAAATTGACTTTTTATAGTCAAAAATTGTATTTTTTAGCATGTTACAGTTGTCAATAAGGGTTTGTTACAGTTGTCAATAATGGTTTGCTGCAGTTGTCAAGACTGATATTTTTCAGTTGTTAAAAATGGTATTTTTCAGCTGTTAATAAGAATATTATTCAACTGTTAAAAATCATATTTTTCAACTGCCAAAAATGGTATTTTTAAGCTATCAAAAGCAGCATTTTTGACATTTTTTAACTGTCAAAAATGGCATTTTTCAACCGGTATATTTTGTTGTCAAAAATTGTATCTTCTAGCTACCAATAACGGTGAGTTTCAGCTGCCGGGAATGGTATTTCTCGGCTGTCAAGAATAGTAATCCCCAGCTGTTAAAAATAGTATTTTTCAGCTGTTTCAAGTTGTATTTTACAGTTGTAGAAAATGGTATTTTGCAGCTACCAAATATGATATGTTTCAGCTGCCAAAAACAGTATTTTTCAGCTAATAAAAATAGTTTTTTTCGACATTTTTGAATTGTCAAAAGTAGTATATTTCGCTGTCAAAAGTAGTATATTATGCTGTCAAAAATGGTAAAAAATAGTATTTTTTGTCAAAAATAGTATTTTCCGTGTGTCAGGAATGGTACGTTTCAACTGACAAAAATGGTATTCCTCAGCTGTTGAAAGTAACTATTTTTCAGCTGTCAAAAATAGTATTTTTCGTATGTTGTGAATGGTATGTTTCAACTGACAAAAATGGTATTCCTCAACTGTTGAAAGTAACTATTTTTCAGCTGTCAAAAATAGTATTTTTCGTATGTTATGAATGGTATGTTTCAACTGACAAAAATGGTATTCCTCAGCTGTTGAAAATTAGTATTCAGCTGTCAAAAATAGTATTTTTCGTGTGTCAGGAATGGTATGTTTCAACTGACAAAAATGGTATTCCTCAGCTGTTGAAAATTAGTATTTTTCAGCTGTCAAAAATAGTATTTTTCAGCTGTCAAAAATAGTATTTTTCGTGTGTCAGGAATGGTATGTTTCAGCTGACAAAAATTGTATTCTTCAGCTGTTGAAAATTAGTATTTTTCAGATGTCAAAAATAGTATTTTTCAGCTGTCACAATAGTATTTTTCGTGTATCAAGAATGGTATATTTCAACTGACAAAAATGGTATTCCTCAGCTGTCAAAAATAGTATTTTTCAGCTGTCAAAAATAGTATTTTTCATGTATCAGGAATGGTATGTTTCAACTGACAAAAATGGTATTCCTCCGCTGTTGAAAATTAGTATTCAGCTGTCAAAAATAGTATTTTTCAGCTGTCAAAAATAGTAATTTTCATGTGTCATGAATGGTATGTTTCAACTGATAAAAATGGTATTCCTCAGCTGTTGAAAGTAACTATTTTTTTAGCTGTCAAAAATAGTATTTTTCAGCTGTCAAAAATAGTATTTTTCAGCTGTCAAAAATAGTATTTTTCATGTATCAGGAATGGTATGTTTCAACTGACAAAAATGGTATTCCTCCGCTGTTGAAAATTAGTATTCAGCTGTCAAAAATAGTATTTTTCAGCTGTCAAAAATAGTAATTTTCGTATGTTAGGAATGGTATGTTTCAACTGACAAAAATGGTATTCCTCAGCTGTTGAAAGTAACTATTTTTTTAGCTGTCAAAAATAGTATTTTTCGTGTGTCAGGAATGGTATGTTTCAACTGACAAAAATGGTATTCCTCAGCTGTTGAAAGTAACTATTTTTCAGCTGTCAAAAATAGTATTTTTCAGCTGTCAAAAAAAGTATTTTTCGTATGTTAGGAATGGTATGTTTCAACTGACAAAAATGGTATTCCTCAGCTGTTGAAAGTAACTATTTTCAGCTGTCAAAAATAGTATTTTTCAGCTGTCAAAAATAGTATTTTTCAGCTGCCAAAAATAGTATTTTTCAGCTGTCAAAAATAGTATTTTTCGTATGTTAGGAGTAGTATGTTTCAACTGACAAAAATGGTATTCCTCAACTGTTGAAAGTAACTATTTTTCAGCTGTCAAAAATAGTATTTTTCGTATGTTATGAATGGTATGTTTCAACTGACAAAAATGGTATTCCTCAGCTGTTGAAAATTAGTATTCAGCTGTCAAAAATAGTATTTTTCGTGTGTCAGGAATGGTATGTTTCAACTGACGAAAATGGTATTCCTCAGCTGTTGAAAATTAGTATTTTTCAGCTGTCAAAAATAGTATTTTTCAGCTGTCAAAAATAGTATTTTTCGTGTGTCAGGAATGGTATGTTTCAGCTGACAAAAATTGTATTCTTCAGCTGTTGAAAATTAGTATTTTTCAGCTGTCAAAAATAGTATTTTTCAGCTGTCACAAATAGTATTTTTCGTGTATCAAGAATGGTATATTTCAACTGACAAAAATAGTATTCCTCAGCTGTCAAAAATAGTATTTTTCAGCTGTCAAAAATAGTATTTTTCAGCTGTCAAAAATAGTATTTTTCATGTATCAGGAATGGTATGTTTCAACTGACAAAAATGGTATTCCTCCGCTGTTGAAAATTAGTATTCAGCTGTCAAAAATAGTATTTTTCAGCTGTCAAAAATAGTAATTTTCGTGTGTCATGAATGGTATGTTTCAACTGATAAAAATGGTATTCCTCAGCTGTTGAAAGTAACTATTTTTTTAGCTGTCAAAAATAGTATTTTTCGTGTGTCAGGAATGGTATGTTTCAACTGACAAAAATGGTATTCCTCAGCTGTTGAAAGTAACTATTTTTCAGCTGTCAAAAATAGTATTTTTCAGCTGTCAAAAAAAGTATTTTTCGTATGTTAGGAATGGTATGTTTCAACTGACAAAAATGGTATTCCTCAGCTGTTGAAAGTAACTATTTTTCAGCTGTCAAAAATAGTATTTTTCAGCTGTCAAAAAAAGTATTTTTCGTATGTTAGGAATGGTATGTTTCAACTGACAAAAATGGTATTCCTCAGCTGTTGAAAGTAACTATTTTTTTAGCTGTCAAAAATAGTATTTTTCGTGTGTCAGGAATGGTATGTTTCAACTGACAAAAATGGTATTCCTCAGCTGTTGAAAGTAACTATTTTTCAGCTGTCAAAAATAGTATTTTTCAGCTGTCAAAAAAAGTATTTTTCGTATGTTAGGAATGGTATGTTTCAACTGACAAAAATGGTATTCCTCAGCTGTTGAAAGTAACTATTTTTCAGCTGTCAAAAATAGTATTTTTCGTATGTTAGGAATGGTATGTTTCAACTGACAAAAATGGTATTCCTCAGCTGTTGAAAGTAACTATTTTTCAGCTGTCAAAAATAGTATTTTTCAGCTGTCAAAAAAAGTATTTTTCGTATGTTAGGAATGGTATGTTTCAACTGACAAAAATGGTATTCCTCAGCTGTTGAAAGTAACTATTTTTCAGCTGTCAAAAATAGTAATTTTCGTGTGTCATGAATGGTATGTTTCAACTGATAAAAATGGTATTCCTCAGCTGTTGAAAGTAACTATTTTTCAGCTGTCAAAAATAGTATTTTTCAGCTGTCAAAAAAAGTATTTTTCGTATGTTAGGAATGGTATGTTTCAACTGACAAAAATGGTATTCCTCAGCTGTTGAAAGTAACTATTTTTTTAGCTGTCAAAAATAGTATTTTTCGTGTGTCAGGAATGGTATGTTTCAACTGACAAAAATGGTATTCCTCAGCTGTTGAAAGTAACTATTTTTTTAGCTGTCAAAAATAGTATTTTTCGTGTGTCAGGAATGGTATGTTTCAACTGACAAAAATGGTATTCCTCAGCTGTTGAAAGTAACTATTTTTCAGCTGTCAAAAATAGTATTTTTCAGCTGTCAAAAAAAGTATTTTTCGTATGTTAGGAATGGTATGTTTCAACTGACAAAAATGGTATTCCTCAGCTGTTGAAAGTAACTATTTTTTTAGCTGTCAAAAATAGTATTTTTCGTGTGTCAGGAATGGTATGTTTCAACTGACAAAAATGGTATTCCTCAGCTGTTGAAAGTAACTATTTTTTTAGCTGTCAAAAATAGTATTTTTCGTATGTTAGGAATGGTATGTTTCAACTGACAAAAATGGTATTCCTCAGCTGTTGAAAGTAACTATTTTTCAGCTGTCAAAAATAGTATTTTTCAGCTGTCAAAAAAAAGTATTTTTCGTATGTTAGGAATGGTATGTTTCAACTGACAAAAATGGTATTCCTCAGCTGTTGAAAGTAACTATTTTTTTAGCTGTCAAAAATAGTATTTTTCGTGTGTCAGGAATGGTATGTTTCAACTGACAAAAATGGTATTCCTCAGCTGTTGAAAGTAACTATTTTTTTAGCTGTCAAAAATAGTATTTTTCGTGTGTCAGGAATGGTATGTTTCAACTGACAAAAATGGTATTCCTCAGCTGTTGAAAGTAACTATTTTTCAGCTGTCAAAAATAGTATTTTTCAGCTGTCAAAAAAAGTATTTTTCGTATGTTAGGAATGGTATGTTTCAACTGACAAAAATGGTATTCCTCAGCTGTTGAAAGTAACTATTTTTTTAGCTGTCAAAAATAGTATTTTTCGTGTGTCAGGAATGGTATGTTTCAACTGACAAAAATGGTATTCCTCAGCTGTTGAAAGTAACTATTTTTCAGCTGTCAAAAATAGTATTTTTCAGCTGTCAAAAAAAGTATTTTTCGTATGTTAGGAATGGTATGTTTCAACTGACAAAAATGGTATTCCTCAGCTGTTGAAAGTAACTATTTTTCAGCTGTCAAAAATAGTATTTTTCGTATGTTAGGAATGGTATGTTTCAACTGACAAAAATGGTATTCCTCAGCTGTTGAAAATTAGTATTTTTCAGCTGTCAAAAATAGTGTTTTTCGTGTGTCAACAATGGAATGTTTCAGCTGTCAAAAACAGTATTTTCCAGCTAATAAAAATAGTTTTTTTCGACATTTTTGTATTGTCAAAAATTGTATTTTTCAGCTGTCAAAAGTTGTATAAATATTGAATAAGTGGCTCTACCATCAACATGTTCCAGGAGCCGCCACTGCTCTTGTCATCTGTTATTTGTACTTTTGTACTTATAATTTTATTTTTATTATTAGCTTAATTTATATTACTCTGTAATTGGCCCTTGTGGCTGTTGGGTAAATAAATAAATTAAAAAAATGAAACACTTGAAATCGCCATAACTCGGCGTATTTTCAATCGATTTTGATGAATCTTTGAGGGCGAAAAACTTTGAAGTGTCTTCTTTAAAGTCATGAATGCGAACTTAAGCGTAGCAATCAACTGGAGTTAGCAGTATTTCTTTGCGCGTTATAAAGTTGGCAGATATGCATGCGCCATAAAATAAACCATTTCTGCACGCAATAGCAGATTTGCAGGTCGACACAAGGCGCTATCTAGTCGCCAAATAACGAAACATCTCAAAATCATATAAAAGGGAGTTAGCAAGTTAGCCGACGATATGTAACCTTAAATTACTTGTTACACTTTATACATTTATTTAACTTCAATTAAATGTACTTTCCGATCATTTAAATTACATTACCAATTTTCCTAAAATATACCACGATGCAAAAATATTTCTTCAGAGCGGAAATACTACAACTGTTGGAGAGGGTACAAAAAATATTTCTTAAATATCTTTATTATAAGAAGTATTCAGCGTATCCTGATAACACAATACGTTATAATGATTTGTTGTCAATGTTTAGTCTTAAATCTTTAGTGTTCAGACGTGACATAATTTCGTTGAAATGTCTACATCAGATCATACATGGCAATATTGATGATGCCAATTTACTATTGCAAATCAATATTTATGTGCCTAGATTTTCAGCTAGAAATTCTGTCACATTTTTGCGAAATCGGAGCAACACTAACCTGTATTTTTACTCGCCCATAAACAACATGATGCGTTTATATAATAATGTTCAATTTTCGGTTGATATCTTTAACTGTAACATGGCACAATTTGTTAAAGCAATTATGCCCTTACTATAAAATTAAGCTTTTTTTTTATAGCTTGTTTGCTATATTTTTTTTTTAATTAATTTGTAAGATTACTTTTGTGTCTCATGTTTTATTTTGTAACTTTTCCCTGTAAATGGTTAACCTGTTTTTCTGTTGGGAAATAAATAAATAAATAAAACAGAATTTGCAAGAGACCGCAAACGCCATCTAGAGTTAACTTTGCTATTAAAGCTTTTGTATTTTCTGCGCATTCATGAGATTCGCCATATTGCACAAGAAAACTTGTTAAAATGAAAAACAAAACAAATACATATTTATTAGTATCAAAGCGAATAAAAACCGAAGAAAACAAATGCGATTTTGGATCGGTGGTGCCACAGGAAATGTGATTCAAATATTATACATGGTACTGACCACATTTTTCCATTGTTACGGTTTGCCGGTAACCCCACACCCGGTACGCATCTGAATTCGGATTTTCCCATGATGCGTACTGCGCGTATGACCCAATTTACATCCGGGTGGATTAAATTACGCTACCGCGCTCTTCACATGCCGGCAGAAGCAGAAGGGCCGGCCGTTGACTCCGGAAAATATAAAAGAGCTAGGTTTAACGATCGCGCGGTCCCCCGGTGAAAACGGCTTCAAAGAAATTCGTTCCGTTTTCACATTATGTGTGTGTGTGTGTGTGTGTACGCGAGATGTTTACTACGCGGCACTCATAAACACACACACATGTGACATAAATTCAAGAGCAAGAAAGAAAAAAAAACGACAACTTGCGCCGCGATTATGTCACGCGGAGAATAGAGCGAGCGTCTGCTGTGTCGCCCTCATCGCAACAATCCGCCGCTGCAATGATGGCGTTGTTTTTGCGCGAGTGATGAACTCGCGAGATTAATTTGACCCGGATTAAAATCAAACCGACGACAGCTGCCGCATCTCTTGCGTTTTAATAGATTTTAACTCGTCGGTGTCATCAATTTATTTATCGCGTAGTTTTGCTGTTATGCAAGGACTACATATACCCAAACAATGCGGTACAAGTTTTAGCAAACAGTCTTGTTGGGAAATGTAGAGGGCAACGTATCAGCCCAACACTAAATTTGTTGTAAAAAAGGTATTGGTAATATTTGGGTAAATCGCACATTACATGAAAATTCGAACCAATCTTCCAGGACAGTCGAAATCCTGGCATGTGACCCTCACGAAACAGATCTGGCAATAGTTAGACTTTTAGCTATGCGTAAGGTCAGTGGAGAAGTCGGTTTTAACGAGGGGCGAGATAATTGCGGAGAGGCCTTGAGAGTTGTTTGTGCGTGCGGTCTTATCGCGGTTTCGGACGTATCTAAACACAACTACGCACCAGGCATGTGTAGTAGAAGAGTTGAAGTGTGTGTTTTTTTTTTGCTGACGATAGCGTCCCGTTTCGGGAAATTGATAAGATCCCGTAGTAAAAAATGCCCGGTCCTTATCGACGCGTGCAGGCGCTGCTGCCTCTGCCTCTGCCTCTTGTTTATTATTTGCGCCGAAATGGGTCACGATTTTTGTTGTCGGTTGGACCGTTATAACATCCACTCTCTCTCCTGCGCTGCTGCTGCCGTTCTACGCTCTCTCTGTTCGCGAATATAATGGATAAAGGTCATGCCACAAGTTAAAAACCCGATGTACGGTGGCGATCATGAATACAAAGAGCTGCCGTGGAACACGTGCGTGTGCTGCTTTGGGATGCTGCGTGCACGCCGCTCCTGTCCGCGTTATTATTATTCACTCTCTATTTCCCACGTTTCGCTTCGGACCCCTGTTGATGGCCGCGCATGAATGAGGTTACCAAAACAGGGACGCTTTGTTTATCATTGGACAATTGACTCTTACAAAACTATTAAATGCTTCTAATTTTTTTTTACGGGGCTATTGAGGATAGGAGATCTAAATCGGAGCAGAATTTCGTTTATGATTATGGGAAAATGATGAATTAAACATCCAAAAAATGGTGATGTGGGCATCATGTTACTTTCTCCGACTTGATGGTATCATTTATATCTACGTTTTCATGGTTTATTTTCTTTTTAAATCATATTTTAAATGTACATCGAGCGTTTTGTAGACTCGCATGAAACTGACGTTTAAAACGTCAAAATTATGAAAGATAGAAAAATTATACTTCAAATTTAAAAACTCAATTTACCCAAAAACTATAGGGATTTCGAAAAAAACTTATTCTTTATAAGTTGTTCATTTTAGCATCCTCTACAATTATTATTTACATAAATTTGCTGTAACTATTATCGTTTCATAATTATAAACCAAAAATGAAAAGAAAAATATATTTTTCTTTCTCGAATAAAAATGATTTTATGAAAAATGTTTTCAAGCAAAAGGTGTTCATTTCTTTGTTGTCTTCAAAGTTTGTTTAAATGTTTTTGTGATATTTTTCATATTTAAGAAAATATTGGCAAAAAACAAAAAACAGTTAAGGTAAACTCCCACTTCCGGTGTACGAAATTTTACCAAAAGCTTTTCAGTATCAAATGAGACGTATGTTAAAAGTTTCATATCAATTGCTCTATTAGTTTTTGAGATACACCGCAGACACAATTTTTTCTTTGCAGAAATTGTTGAAATGGCATCTAGGGACCCCAAAACGGATATTTCCGTAAAAAAAAATTTTGAAAAAAAATCACGATCACAATACTTTCTCGTACTTCGTAACGGAGAAAGTAAAAAGATTTTCTGTAGTCTTTTTTACTCATAAGCCTATTTGTATAATTCAATCAATTTAACTTCATTACAAATTTTGGAATGCTAATGTCCAAAACTTTCAGTAGATTTTTGGCCCAGAATTTTTAATTTTTAGAAGTTATTCGTGTATTTTCGATTTTTTTTGTCTAAATTTTTGGGCATTTGGCCTAAAAATCCTTTACTTTGACATACATTTTTGATGTAATTGTTTAAATTTTCGATTTCTTTCTCCTCATTTTTGATTTTTCGGACCGCATTTTTAATTTTTAGAAGTTATTCCTGTATTTTCGATTTTTTACTTTCTCCGTTACGAAGTACGAGAAAGTATTGTGATCGTGATTTTTTTTTCAAAAAATTTTTTTACGGAAATATCCGTTTTGGGGTCCCTAGATGCCATTTCAACAATTTCTGGAAAAATGTGTCTGTCTGTCTGTCTGTGTGTGTGTGTGTGTGTGTGTCTGTCTGTGTGCGCTGTATCTCAAAAACTAATAGAGTAATTGATATCAAACTTTCAACATACGTCTTATTTGATAATCTGAAGAACTGAAAAGCTTTTGGTAAAATTTCGTACACCGGAAGTGGGTGTTTACCTTAACTGTTTTTTGTTTTTTGTCAATATTTTCTTAAATATGAAAAATATCACAAAAACATTTAAACAAACATTGAAGACAACAAAGAAATGAACATCTTTTGCTTGAAAATATTTTTCATAAAATCATTGCTATTCGAGAAAAAAATTTATTATTTTTTTTTAACTTTTGGTTTATAATTATGAAACGATGATAGTTACAGCAAATTTGTGTGAATAATAATTGTAGAGAATAGCAAAATGAACAACTTCTAAAGAATAAGTTTTTTTCGAAATCTCGTTAGTTTTTGAGTAAACCGAGTTTTTGAATTTGAAGTATATTTTTTCCGTTTCATAATTTTGACGTTTTAAACGTCAGTTTCATCCAAGTTTTCAATTGAAAATGAACCATGAAAACGTAAATATAAATGATACCATCAAGTCGGAGAAAGTAACATGATGGCCACATCACCATTTTTTTGTCTAAATTTTTGGTCATTTAGCCTAAAAAATCCTTTACTTTGACCTAATTTTTTGATGTAATTGTTTAATTTTTTGATTTCTTTCTCCGCATTTTTGATTTTTCGGGCCGAATTTTAAATTTTCAGATGTTATTCCTGTATTTTCGATTTTTTTTTGCTAACTTTTTGGTCATTTGGCCTAAATATCCTTTACTTTGACCTAAATTTTTCATGTAATTGTTTAAATTTTCGATTTCTTTCTCCGCATTTTTGATTTTTCGGGCCGAATTTTTAATTTTAAATGTTATTCCTGTATTTTCGTTTTTTTTTGTCTAAATTTTTGGTCATTTGGCCTAAATATCCTTTACTTTGACATAAATTTTTGATGTAATTGTTTAAATTTTCGATTTCTTTCTCCGCATTTCTGATTTTTCGGGCCGAATTTTTAATTTTTAGATGTTATTCCTGTATTTTCGATTTTTTTTATCTAAATTTTTGGTCATCTGGCCTAAATATCCTTTACTTTGTCCTGAATTTTTCATGCAATTGTTTAAATTTTCGATTTCTTTCTCCGCATTTTTGATTTTTTGGGCCGAATTTTTAATTTTTAGATATTCGTGTATTTTCGATTATTTTTTGTGTAAATTTTTGGTCATTTAGCCTGAATATCCTTTACTTTGACCTAAATTTTTGATGTAATTGTTTAAATTTTCGATTTCTTTCTCCGCAATTTTGATTTTTCGGTCCGAATTTTTTGACCTAAATTTTTGATGTAATTGTTTAAATTTTCGATTTCTTTCTCCGCAATTTTGATTTTTCGGTCCGAATTTTTAATTTTTAGATGTTATTAATGTATTTTCGATTTTTTGTCTAAATTTTTGGTGATTTGGCCTAAATATCCTTTACTTTGACCTATATTTTTGATGTAATTGTTTAAATTTTCGATTTCTTTCTCCGCATCTTTGATTTTCGGGCCGAATTTTTAATTTTTAGATGTTATTCGTGTATTTTCAATTTTTTTGTCTAAATGTTTGGTCATTTGGCCTGAATATCCTTTACTTTGACCTAAATTTTTGATGTAATTGTTTATATTTTCGATTTCTTTCTCCGCATTTTTGATTTTTCGGGCCGAATTTTTAATTTTTAGATGTTATTCCTGTATTTTCGATTATTTGTTGTCTAAATTTTTGGTCAGTTGGCCTAAATATCCTTTACTTTGACCTAAATTTTTGATGTAATTGTTTAAATTTTCGATTTCTTTCTCCGCATTTTTGATTTTTCAGGCCGAATTTTTAATTTTTACATGTTATTCCTGTATTTTTGATTTTTTTTGTCTAAATTTTTGGACATTTGGGCTAAAAATCCTTTACTTTGACCTAAATTTTTGATGTAATTGTTTAATTTTACGATTTCTTTCTCCGCATTCTTGATTTTTCGGGCCGAATTTTAAATTTTCAGATGCTATTCCTGTATTTCCGATTTTTTTTGTCTAAATTTTTGGTCATTTGGCCTAAATATCCTTTACTTTGACCTACATTTTTGACGTAATTGTTTAAATTTTCGATTTCTTTCTCCGCATTTTTGATTTTTCGGGCAGAATTTTTAATTTTTAGATGTTGTTCCTGTATTTCCGATTATTTTTTGCCTAAATTTTTGGTCATTTGGCCTAAATATCCTTTACTTTGACCTATTTTTTTATGTAATTGTTTAAATTTTCGATTTCTTCCTCTGCATTTTTGATTTTTCGGGCCGAATTTTAAATTTTTAGATGTTATTCCTGTATTTTCGATTTTTTTTTGTCTAAATTTTTGGTGATTTGGCCTAAAAATCTTTTACTTTGACCTAAATTTTTGATGTAATTGTTTAATTTTTCGATTTTTTTTCCCGCATTTTTGATTTTTCTGGCCGAATTTTTAATTTTTAGATGTTATTCATGTATTTTCGATTTTTTGTCTAAATTTTTGGTGATTTGGCCTAAATATCCTTTACTTTGACCTATATTTTTGATGTAATTGTTTAAATTTTCGATTTCTTTCTCCGCATTTTTTGATTTTTCGGGCCGAATTTTTAATTTTTAGATGATATTCCTGTATTTTCGATTTTTTTTTGTCTAAATTTTTGGTCATATCCTTTACTTTTTTAACCTGAATTATTGAGTTTTATTTGTTGAAATTTTCGATTTTTTAGTCGGCATTTATTATTATTATTTTGTTTTGTTTGTTTGTTACAATAGTTGTCCTCTTGGACCACCATTTTTATTTTTAGTCCCGAATTTTGGATTTTTGGTGTAAATTTTTTATGTTTTGTCCTATATTTTAGATATTTTTAACTTTTTATTGTATATTTTTTTGTACTTTTTGGCTATTATTTTCGAATTTCTGGTCATTTATTTTTTGGGGCCGAAATTGGTAAATTATTTTGCTTCTACCTAAATTTTCGATATTTATTTTGTCTACGTTTTTTAATTTTAGATTCGGATTCTTTGACCCATATTTTAGATTTTTGTATTTTCGATTTTGTTGTTGCATTTTTACTTTCTCCGTTACGAAGTACGAGAAAGTATTGTGATCGTGATTTTTTTTTCCAAAAATGTTTTCGGAAAAAAACGGATATTTGACTATAAGACTTTACTCGGGTGAATTGCAACACGAGCCGTAGGCAATGGCCAACTTTCTCACTCGTTTAATAATATACTATTTTTACTCTGTCATCCCTGGCCATAACTCATTTTTTTCTTGGATTTTAAATTTAAAATGCAAAACATCAAGACGAAGAAAATATTTTGTGTACACGGCGCTAATTTTGTTTTCTTTTATTTCCAGATTTCATGCAGTCACGGAAACGAACGGCGGACCCCACCTTCAAAAAGCTGTCGGCGCCGAGGCCAGCAAAGATCACCAGGGAGACCTGCAGTTAATTCCCTGCACCGTCGCCCCCCCCCCCCCCACCCTTCACCCCCCTCCCCCCACTTATTGTTACAAATAATCGATCTCGTCTGAAAGAAAAATCTATCTGTATAGTACAATTAAGTTTTTTATGAAAAAATTATATTTTAGTTGTATATTTCCTGAGTTTATTTCTTAGTTTTTTTTTTTTGTAATTTATTATTTAATCTTAATTCAAATGCGATGATCTCTAAAAGAAGTGTTTTCGGTTGGTTCAGATTGTGTTCTTCTAAATCGTTCTATGTAAATTATTGTAGTACTCTTGATGACTGTGACTTTAGTATCGTATCTTGATTGGGCGGGGGGTCGGCAGCCTTCGGCGATTCTTCCAAAATTAAATTTTGTTGGTAAACGAAAGCACGGCCGCATACCAGCTCCAACAACAACAACGCACACCACAGAAGAATTATTGTTAGTGAATAAATTCGTTTCTGGTGTGACTTGTTGCACACGCTTCAAGACGAGTCGATAAAATATTCATTCATGAATCACGACGGACCTTGAATGGATGTTTTTGTTGTCTTTTTGCATATCTATGGCTTAGACTGCAAACCAGCTAACTCAACGTTTAATCAATTTATATAGTATTTTTCATTAACCCTTTCTTTTCCGCGGTTCAGGTTCTCGTAATCTGTCATTTAATAATAATAATTATCTTTATTAATGCAAAAGTAATTACAAAAATTAAATTTACAAGTTCAGTTAGTTTATTCAACTATTAACTGCTCTTCCACTTAACCTACTATATCAATTAAATTAAAGTTGATATTAAAATTTTTTGGTACCATTTTTTCAAGGACTCCACATGGAGTCATGATTTTGTTTTCTGGAAAATTACGGTGAAACTTTTTAATTTAATTTAATAAAATATCGTATTAAATCAAGAAATTCACAAAAAATATTTTTTTATTTCCAAAAATTAATTTGGGAAAGAGAGGGTTAAATATTAATTATTTTATCAAACTAATTACGTGTATACAAAACAAAGTTTTTATTGTCATTTTTGGAGTTAGCAGGATGATTGTTTAAGCCATCGTGTGCGGCCGTGGTTACCTTTTGCAAATGATTACTGCCGTAAAACCGCAGGTTGCCGATTCCTAGATTAGGGTATGAAATTTTAACACCCAGCCAATGTAGGTTTAAAAAAAAACTCGAGAACAGTTTAAGTGGGACGTGGGAAATTACTAACATTTTCTAACTGGACAATTCGACTCCGTCGATCGGCCCCCAAAGAAAAGTACAAAAAATCGGGAGTTGGCCTCGTCGCCAGCGTCCTTCCATCGTGTTTCGGCTAAAAAATTCTGTGGTCCGAGCGGGTAGCGTCCATCGTGCCCGCGTACATGCGTGTCGATTTTGAGATGGTTTTAATTTTAAAAAGAGATAAATAAAATACATAATATATTTTTGTAACACCTGTGATGTATTATTTAGAAATGATCTCAAAATAATTATATAAATATATATATATACGATATATTGTAAAACATAATTTAAAAGGGGGTGAATTATCGTTCTGTCTATGGGTATTACAGAACAATAATTCACCTCGTTACTAATTATAATTTAAATTAGATTTAATAATTGTAAATTTGTTGTAAAATAACACAAGAAATAACATGATTATTATATGGAGGCATTTCAAAGTATAAAAGCTTCTTTTGTTAATATAAATTTGATGTCTTTTACTTACCCTTGTCGTTGAGTCTTGAACCCAAAATTAATTTATTCACTTACCCTTTCCAAGATAAGACCAGTACCGATCTATTGTTGGCACACATGACTAGACAGCTTGAGCTTATGTATAAATCATTAAAAGTGGGCCCAACAACGATCCGTGCGGAACCCCTATGTTTACAGGAAAATCTTCCAAGGTCGACTCACCGATTTGAATAAATCAAAGTCCAGCCGAAAACCGAATTAACGCGGACGTAAAATTTCAGACACCGAAACGAAATTTTATTAGCAGTTAATTTCAATCAGAGAGAATCAAATATTCAATTTCAGTTTAAAAAAACTGAATGCGACCGTTGTTACTACGTAGTATAATACATAATTAAATTGAAATAGAAAATTCACTACGTTTTAACTACACATAAATTAAAATAAAATTGTTCCCTTAAACGCCGATACTTTGAATACTACAGACTGCAATAAATAAATTATTTGTTGAAGCAAACTATTTTCCTGGCTAATGCCACGACGAATATTGAAGTGTAACAAATAATTTGCATGTTAAAACCAAAATAACACATATAATAAAACACTTTTACTTTGTTGGTATACCACAAATTTTATTTTATTGTTGAAATTTGTGTTATACCAACAAAGTTTAATATAATAAAACACTTTTTATTATATTTACAACATGTATAACGAAGTAGAAGCCTTCTCCATAAATAACAAAATAACACAAGTTTGATTATATTTATTACTGCACAAAACTAAATATTGTGATTAAAATTGATTTTTTTAATTTAAGATGATTTGATGTACAATTGCGGCCAAAAAAATGGGACGCCATTCTTTGACTAGTGTGGACCAATCTTTCTTCGAATTTTAATACACTCGGCGTCAAAAGAAAAGCGCCACTCGAAAAAACTCGATTTTTCAAACCGTCATAATTTGGTCGAAAAACGATTAATCTTTCAGTTTACGAAAGATTCAAGTTTTATCTTTAAGAATGTGTAGTTGATTTTGACCCCAAGTCCAACCCACCCCCCGTAACGACGCGATGAAAAAAAAAAGTTATTTATGTAAAAAAATTGTCAAACTTTGACAAGCTGTACCGTGCGCAAAAAAAATCAGCGGGAAATTTCACCGCAATGGCAGAAAAATTTAATCAATTTCCTTGAAATGCCTTAAAAATTCGAGTCGTTTCGATGATTTGGAGCAAAGTTATGAATTTTTGAA